>QLOY01016036.1:0-23609 GCA_003313965.1 Megacollybia marginata
CTGCTTTGGCAGCGACAATGTGGTTTTGATGCAAGCATCAGGTGACAGGACATTTTGGAGGGTCAGTGGGGCAAAGAATCAATTAAACAGGTGGTAAGCCATTAATCAAATAAATAATTACATTGAGTCCATGAAGGAGTGAAACAAGGCCAGACAACATGATGCAATGATGTTGCAAACAGGGACAATGCTACCTCACATGATATCTTACTGCACAAGTTCTAAGTTCAAAAAACAGAGATTTCAGTCCCTAAACACAAATGTTTGACCTTTTGTCCCTCAAAATATGGAAGTGGGCAATGGATTTGGTTAAGGATCCATTGCTTGCCCCATATTTTTACTGGGGTGTGCAACAGCTCTTTGAGTATAATGGCTTAGAGTGAGTCCAGTTCATTCACAAACCATCAATTTTGATGTATTCAGGTAAGGTTTGTCATAGCAATCTCAAGTTTACCTGACAATGCTATTATAGTCTACACTTCCACCAGATGCTAAATCATTAGCGTTCATTCTTTACAGAGCCTACTTCATTATAGACAATGGAGATTATTGGAAGTATGTTTAGCATGGACATACATACTACAGTAGCCTAGCATTGTTGTTTGCAAAAAGTATGTACTTTGAATCCAGCCGGCTCCCACTTGCACCTCAATCAAATTCTGCAGGAACAGATTGCTTGTCACAGTTGATCTATAGTGGTTTAAATTTATATTGAACATGTTATAGGCTTTGCAGCCTGAAAGATCTTAGATGACTTATGAGTTGTCCTAGCACAAGTATAAGTTTTCGAAAACATTCATGTCCAATGAGTAAAGGTACACACTGGGGTTTGGTAGCTGTTTCATGATCCAGGTGCATGCAGAAACCCAGCTGCTCTCTCCTCACTGGCAGTGGTGAAAGGAAGATGTTTGGTGGGAAGGCATTCATTAGTTAGGGAAAATCACCACCACTGAAATAGAGGCACAGTAGCTTCTCTTCACACCATTCTGAGCATGTCCAAAGGAGATGTGGATACATTGCAGGAGTTGGGGACTGGGTCATAGAGAGAACAGGAGATCTGAATCATGTCAAAAGTGACACTCTTGATGCAGGATATATGAAAGGGCAAATGCTGCATTCAGGCTGTTATCTTTCAGAACACAAAAGGGTTATCCAATTATGCAATGATTGGCCAATTTGGATGACTTTATTTACTACAGAATGGGAAGTGGTAGTGGATGTGTTGTTGGATGGATACCTATACTAAGTCTCAGTCCTACTTTGTTGCCATAAACTCATCACTGCATCTGAAGATCAAAGAAGAGCCATAAGAGATGTTTTGTTGTATAACAGCATTTTTCAAGTGTGCTACTTGTTTATTTACTGCTCCTACTTATTTGCCACTCACTACCACTCATTTGCAACCCATCTGTCTTATCAACCACATTTATCTCTGTACATTTACTGCCATTCTATGCCTGAAGACAATAGTAACAGTGACACTTCTTGAGCATTCAGTTGCTTATATATCAATAACTCACTACACCCAGCATTCAGGAATCACATGCTCTTCATGCAGAATTAAGATGATCCAGGTCAGTAACATCCTTTTGATGGTGTTGCCACAATCTGCATAAGCCATATCCCCTGATTCTGCATGAAGAGCATGCGATTCCTGAATGCTGGGTGTAGTGAGTTATTGATATATATGCTCAAGTTATGTTCTAGCCTGGCACTCTATTTAAAGTCAACATGGTTTCATTTCTCATATATGTAAAGGACCTACCTGAATACTTCTGTTCGATGCATAGTCTGCAGGTGTCATATCACAAACCCTATCTACTCTGGAAACCCCATTTGCATTAAATTCTATCCTGAGTTCCCAAGTGTTTGAACCATAATATGTTCAAGAGAGCAGGATAAATGTTCTTTCCATCATGAGTTTACAACAGCACTCAAAATTTTCATTAACATCTTCTAGTACATTTTCCTGATACAAACACTAGAGGGCCACCTCAGCCCTAAAAAGTATATCCAAAACTCATTGATGCCTTGTCTTCTTCAGTAGACATCATGGAGATCATTGGCAAGCTGTGAACTGGCATATACAAACGAGAGGTCATGATTTACTCATTTGGACAGATGCATCAGTTTATCACATGACTTGTCCTCACCTTACAGATGGCTGGTCAGAAGCTTAAAACTGTGAAAAAGAAGGAGACAACCAATTAATTCTCAGGCTGCTGGTCCTGTTGTACTAATTGAGCAGATCAATAAACAGTGGAATCAGCTGATACTACTGGCATCTCAAGAGGGGCACTCTTCCAATTCCCCTTCTGCCATACCTCAAATGGGATTGCCTTATTTGTAGCTTTAGACCAGTGTTAAAATCACTTATATAACTGAGCTGAAATCTCACTATCTGTTCTTTATCCCATGACTTTTTGAAGCTAGCTGAACATGTCTCTTCACAGAACACCACATACAATCCATTCTTCCATAGTATTGAGTGAAGTTGGCATCAGGAAGGTACTATCATCAATCATCTGTGTCAGACAGGTCAGTGATCAAAACAATCAGCTTCTACATATCTTTTCATGCTTTCTTGTCTGAATTGGTCCCACTGGCAGAAGGATTCACTTTGCTCAACTTGACTTGGGTCTTTATATTATCTATTTCACTCTTCAAGCCTGCTAACAGTATGCAGGCAAGACCATGTTTGCTCTCCTTATGCCTACAGTCACAGCAGCAATAGGCTTCAAGTAGTACCTTTTTGCAAGTGATCTTCTCAACCACCACCAATGGTCCACCATTCCATTCATCTTCTACCCCTCTGGTAAGACTCCTTCCTTACAAGCAATTCTCAAGGCTGATTGAAACAACAATAAGCCCACATCATCAAATGAACATTCAGATGCAGGCACTTCTACTGCTTCATGACTCTGGTCCATCTCCTCATCAGGCTGAGAGATCATCTCCTCATTTGGATGACCTGCTCCAGTTTGGTGTCACCATTGAGTCAGCTCACCCTCAATACCATAGTGCAGCTCAAGAACTTCTGGTGCATGATCTTCTTTAAAGGTGTCTAGCTCTGTCTGATGGATTCCACATTGACCTTCCTTCACAGTCTGTATTGGTCTTGTCCATAAAGAGGAAGTGAATTTACCACAAGTAAGTTGGATCTTTGTGGTTTAGATTGTCAAGCCTTGGAAAAAAAGCTCTCTATTGATAAGCAAATTGTGTGCCAACTTCCCAAGACCTTGCAATTTGTTGAGCTGCAGGGCAATACTCAGGCTGACTTGATGAAATGAGCTTTAATTGACACATAAGATGACCCCTCTGCTTAATCATCTATACTGAAACTCACCACCACAATCCTCTCACATTCTTGATGGCACACCATAGTGCTTGATTGCTTTAAGAAACACAGTTCCTGGGCAGTTATTATTACTTACTCTGAGTCCAGTGATCTGAGAATAGTAAATATCACTGCAGCTACAGTGATTTCTAGTGGAGTGTGGCAATATCCATCTATTATGCCATAGATTACAATCCTCCATCTAATAAGTGTTTGTACAGTGTGGCAATATCCATCTATTATGCCATAGATCAATCTAATTAGTGTTTAAGTGAGGAACTGAATATTCATCCCTGTCAATAGCCTCATGATTCTGTCAGGACTATTATGAGCTGGCACAAACCCTTCTTTTCTGTACTCAGACCTGATGTTGTCATAGGAAGCCATTAATGTAGCTGAGCCCAGATGCTGGCTTGTGTGATTATCAAGATCCACATCTGAAATATTGCAGAAGCATTGGTACACACCATATCACTTTGTATATTCACATATTGTGTGCTAATGCACTTCTACTAGCTTTGCCAACATGGTTAATGTGTTACTGCAGTTCTGGCTCATTGCTTCCATCAAGAAATTCGCTTTCTTAGTTGGCCAGGGTGTCCAGTATGTTTTACCTTGAACAATTTTGGTTTCCACATCTCAACAGGATCTCTGCTGTCAGTGCCACAGAAAGGAAATTAGAGTATGTACACTCTTTTCTATGACTGTGGCTGCACCTTCTAGCTCAAGAATGAGCCCTGCAAGTGCCTGCTGTGGGCATAGATGACATTGGCAGAATATTCACTATCATTACCATCAAGGTCAGGAAACTGCAACAGACTTCAAACACTTTCTTACTTGGATCATAGACCTGTAAGGCCATTGACTCTGATTAACACTTCTGACTGGTACCATTCTGCCAGTCTTGAAGCCTCTCTAACATAGACCTGTAAATTTCCAAAAATAGCATGCTAATAACAGATGAGAGTTTTCCTTTTGTTCTATATCTCCTAACCATGCACATGCTCCCTCATGTCTGCAACATCTATTCCTAAACATGTTAGGATGAAAAAATTAGAAAGTATTCTATCCATGAAAGAGAGAAATAGTTAAGCACTACTTTGATCAGGCTGGCATTGATGAAGCTGATGCATTCAAAGTCAAGATTCATGGGGCTTGGTACGTGTCAGTCCTAGACAAGGACTCTGGATGTTTATACTTCTATCATGACAATGACCATTCTTACTGGAATGTCATCCATGTCCCTATTCCTGAGAACATTCGTCTATGGCAGCAAGGTCCAGTTTATTCCCTGGCATTGAAAGAAGAATTTGACATGTCTCTATACATTGCACAGAGACTTACAGCCAACCAACAACTTTATTATGTTGCAAAAAGAGGCAAAGAAAGTAAATGCAAACCTTGTCGGGTTATAAAAGTTACAACCTGAGTCTGAATAATAAGTGTGCAAGAATGTGTCTCTTCAGGATTGAGATCCGGGTGTCTTTGAGTTAAGAGGGTGAACGGTAAGTGGGTGTATGACTGATAGTATGTGCTAATCAGGTCAAACAGTAGGTGAATGTCGGTGTAATGAGGTAAGTGATGTGTGTTCCAGGAAAACTGACAGGAAAACAACGCAAATGTCTGATAACAACAAACAAAATACAGTGTCAAGGTGGTGTGTATCAACAACTGTACTGACAAGAGTCTAACTCTTCAACAGTGTTGTGAGTGTGAGGTGTCCTAGACTGATGATCCAATAACCGTGAACCAAGTCAGAGATAACACAGATCTCCAACAATCCAACAATGTCCAATCCTAAATCCAATAACCAAATACAATCCTAGACTCTTCTCACTGCAACTAACCAAACCTCAGTGCTTATCCAATACAGGATCTAGAAGCACTAACACAAATCCAAATGTATCAGAACAAAGTCTCTGTCCCTCTTTCAATAGAGGTCTCATCAAGCACTTCACTCTGACAATCAATTCTAACCAAACACAGGTGTCGATACAACAACTTGAACTTTGTGGTAAGCAAAGTCTATGAGCTGATTCAGTAGTCCAATCTCAAAGAAGGTACTCAACTTCCTGTGAGTATAGCTTCTTACTTTTGATGGAGGTGTGGAGGAGAGTTGTTGTCTGTTGATAGACGGGGTTCTGGAGGTCGTGCCGGGTGATGGTGATCTGGGGTAAAATGAATGGAGAACCGAGGTTATCAACCAACCCCGGTTAGCTGTAGATAATAAGTAGCTCAATGTAATAGAAAACTTAGCTCGATGTGTGTGGAAAAGACTCGATAAGGCTTGGAAAACTCGTTGTCTCAATGTAGTAAGAGAATAAGAAGATATCTATTTGTAATCAATGATAAAACATACAAACAACCCAAACCAGTAATTACAGAGTCCGTTGGGTTATTCCCAAGTTTGTGACAATCAGATGCTTCTACTCTTTGAACCGGCAGTCTACCAGGCTTGATACAACTGTGAAATTGAGTCTCGAGGATCCCCCAGTCCTCTAAGCGCTTGCTCAAGGCACCGACATCATTCACAGAAGGGTAGGGCGAGTTCTCAAAGTGTCAGCTATCGTCAAGTTGTACATAAGGAATAGAGTAGATAAAAAACATACTGTTCAAATATATAATAGAAAACCCAATAAACAGAGTGGTGTAGGAGTAGGATGGCAATTGATGGTGATTAGTGGCTGGAGGTAGGAATAGTCAATATGGCGCTGTTGTATACTGGTGTGGAGTCAATGTACAAGTAGGAGATTATTGGAGGAAAAGGAAAGAAAAGGGAGATCGATCTGTGGGGTTGATGACCCTTCCACAGAGGGGGATACTTGAGCGATTTCGTCCTGGAATCGCCATAACTCTGAAAAGGAAGTAAAACAGTCATTGAAACAGTAACACGGAATCAGAAAGAAAGAAAAGAATACTTGGTGCGATAACCTTGAATGAGTCAACACCAACTCAATGGTTGTCATAATCCACTGCAACAGTTGGTTGAAGAAGTGGTCTGAAAACTGTGAGTACACTTGTGGAGTTTTACCTTTATGTCCAAACTCGTTGTAAGAGAATTGAAGCCAATGGAGACATGCCGACGGAGCGAGGGGGATACTTTGAGTAAAACCTCTGAATCGAGAATAGCCGCATTGCTGATTTCCAAACTTTTGAAACAATGCACAGAGAGTCTTCATAGGTGAATGGTGTAGGAAAAAGCTATAATTGACTGCATCAGGCATTTGCGGAGCAGGGATCAATGTCTGTGGCTCGACAGCAGGTGAAACAACTGGTGGATTGAGTTGAGGAACTGTAATTATGCAGTCAGTGTTGCTAATGAAGAGATTGCAATATGGAATAGGTAGAGTATCAAGGATGAACTTGGCCATGAAGGTAGCCACTATATCAAGTAGAGCCTTTGAATGTGTAGGAGGATTGTCGAAGTAGCCTAGTTTGCCCATTGTATTGAATGAAGGCTTGGAACATGTATCATAGACACGGTGGTTGATGAGATAAGAGTTGTGAAAGTCTTCTGGATGTATCAGATGTACAAACTCCGAGTCGGTACCTTTGGAGAATTGTCCTTGTGTTGAAAGGCCTTCATACGGAGTCGGAACGTGGTATGGATTCCTGAGGAAGGGAATATTCGGAACATTGTCCAGCTGTCCAAATCGAGCTATAGGTATGAGTGGAAGTCGATCGTGGTGATCTTGTATGTCATTGTCGATCTCTATGCCATCAGCTAAACTTAGAAATAAATACTCAGCTTGGTTCGTTGCTCCAATAGGGTCAAAAGTACTCTTTGGTGACAATTTACTGTTTCTGACATCAGCACCAAGCTTGAACTTGAAGGTTGAGTCGCTCATAATGGACTCGAAAGTGGTCGAAATAACATCAGACTCTGTCTTCGATTCAGTAGAGGCAGCAAGTGAGTACTCAGCGTGATTGTCGGTTGAAGTCGTGTTTGTTGACGCTTGTTTCATTTCATCTTGTGAACCTGACTTTGGCAAAGACTCTTTCTCTAGGTTGGATGGCATATCTACAGAGTTAATAGGTGTAAGAAAACGAATGTTCACCTGTGAATGAGTCAAAATAACTTCTTTCGGTTCAAGTCTCTTTGCTGAATCAGACCAATCGAGGGTATCTATATCATTCACTTCAATTTCGGGACTCGGATTGAAGGCTGCATTATTTGTAAAGGACTCCTCAGAAGTTGATAGGAACGGGAACTCGAATGTTCACCTTCAGAGCATTCGAAATGTCTTCAGGAGATTCTGAAATTATTGTGAGATCGGCATACGTATCACCTTTTGGTTCAAGAACTCTGAGATTGAGTCTCCTTGTCGGATCGAACCTATTGAAGGTATCTTCTTCCGTTGCACCATTCGTCTTGATTATAAGACCTAGATCAGCGCCAGACTCATTTGAAATGGAAGGCTCATCTGTTTCGTCTGAGTTGAACTTCGCAACTGTTTCTAATTGTGGGTATGTTTTCCTCTGCTCAGGTTCGGAATGTAGGTCAGGGTTAGTGTCTCGGATATTTGATGAAAGAGCAAATGTCTTGCCGTTGAGTAACTCTTCTTCATTGTACACTAGGTGAATTGAACTCACGCGAGCTTCGTACGTGATTGCTTGGTGAGTCGCCAGATTGGAATTTGGAGTCGAAAGCGCAGGAACCATGGTTGAAGGAATTGCAGAAGGACAGTGGGAAATGGTGGCTTGGTTGCACAATGTGAAGAGTTCGAGCGCCTGTGCATAGGTTAATTTTAACTCACTCATGCCTCGCTCCAATTTCTCCAGGTCCGAAGAGTATCCTGCAGCAGCCGATTTTGTATAGGACGAAGAGAGTGGAACATTGACGTGAGGTGTAACTTCAAAGTGAACCTGATGAAGAGGGTGAGTCACATCAGTACTCGCATTATAAAGCAGGGAATCGGGCTCGTAGCGTGTTTGCAACAAGTTGAGAACTTGCAAAATGGTAGGTGGATCAGAACGAAAACGGTTCTTTTCAGGTAGTCGCTCCACCAGCCAGTGCTTCAATGACGTTGGAAGGCCCAGGACAAACTTGGAATCACGAGCTTTCTCTGTGATGTCACCATTCTTGACAAGAGGTGCAGCGAGAGCTAAAAATTGTCGATGATAAGTCTCTAATTCTTGTTTACTAGTAATTGAGAGCTTAGCGGATTGTTCATTGCAGAAATTTGTGAGTTGCGCTTCGGTAACACAGGGCGGTACATTGGAAGATCCATAAAGCGCGATCAGCATTGCCTTGGCATCGGTCCAGTCTTTTCCGGACTCCTCTAGATCAAATTCGGGTAAAAACCTGATCTCTGCTTTGGTTTCGTCAGAAGAATAATGGTAAATGTAATCCACTAGGTAGTTCTTGTCTGTAATACCTGCAGCAGCTCCATGGAGTTCAACTTTGGAAAGGAAATCATGAGGATAGAGGCCGTTGAAGACCGGGGCATTTGATGTGCCTGGGATCGGCATGGAAACGATCAGATTGACATAAGGGTTGATTATTGTGGTTGGCGCAGTGGTGCTCATTGCGTCGAAAGGCTCAATGTAGGGATGAGTAGAGAGGCGTAGTGTAGGGAGACGAGGCTTGGTCTACCGATGGTTAGCTCAAAATCAGTAGATTGAGATATGATTGAATAGGGGTAGCAGAGAAAAGCTGCGATTCTGCAGCTTGCGGGCACGGAAAACCTTAGAATCCCCTGCAGTGGTCACCACTGTGGAGGAGAGTTGTTGTCTGTTGATAGACGGGGTTCTGGAGGTCATGCCGGGTGATGGTGATCTGGGGTAAAATGAATGGAGAACCGAGGTTATCAACCAACCCCGGTTAGCTGTAGATAATAAGTAGCTCAATGTAATGGAAAACTTAGCTCGATGTGTGTGGAAAAGACTCAATAAGGCTTGGAAAACTCGTTGTCTCAATGTAGTAAGAGGATAAGAAGATATCTATTTGTAATCAATGATGAAACATACAAACAACCCAAACCGGTAATTACAGAGTCCATTGGGTTATTCCCAAGTTTGTGACAATCAGATGCTTCTACTCTTTGAACCAGCAGTCTACCAGGCTTGATACGACTGTGAAATCAAGTCTCGAGGATCCCCCAGTCCTCTAAGCGTTTGCTCAAGGCACTGACATCATTCACAGAAGGGTAGGGCAAGTTCTCAAAGTGTCAAGTTGTACATAAGGAATAGAGTAGATAAAAAAACATACTGTTCAGATATATAATAGAAAACCCAATAAACAGAGTGGTGTAGGAGTAGGATGGCAATTGATGGTGATTAGTGGCTGGAGGTAGGAATAGTCAATATGGCGCTGTTGTATACTGGCGTGGAGTCAATGTACAAGTAGGAGATTATTGGAGGAAAAAGAAAGAAAAGGGAGATTGATCTATGGGGTTGATGACCCTTCCACAGAGGTAAGAAAGAGCTTAGGCTTGAACTTGACAAACAAAGTCCCTGGGCTTTCAGTACCAACTGGGGAAAGTGTCTTACTTTCACCTCCAGCTATTGGGGGAAAACTTGATTGCTATCTACTTACAGGCTTTATATACCTTTTGGTAAGTTCTAATTTTACAACTAATTTATCTGTTTCTGGTTTCATTTAACCAGTTTCAGATCATGACTCACTCAGAAGAACTGAGTCTGAGTCATGCTAAAGTGAATTTATCCTTTTTGGTGTTTAATTAACACTTCCAGAAGCAATCTCAACTTGAAGAGGTTAAATTAAGAATCCTCTAGAAGTTTCTCCACCTTTCTGAGTCATTCTGACTCTTCTGGCACTTCTCTTGGAAGCTTCTACACAGAAGTGAGTCATTCTGAGTCATATGTGCTTCTGGTGGCACTGCCTTCTGTTCTAGAAAATTCTTTTGTTCTAGAAAATTCCAGAAACCTAGTCACAGGGACTATTCTCCAGAACATAGTGGCATTAACTGCAGTAGCTGTGCTCACCCAATTAGGTAAATCACATGATAATCCAGACTGGTAGTAGGGTAATGGGCTTTAATCAAGTCCATTGAAGTCTGCTGCAGAGTCCCTAGGATTCGTTCCTCTGTTGTTTGCGCTAAGTCACCATAAACCCTTCTAACAATTTCCTAGTGCGACAACCTGTATGAGACCACAATCCAAAGCATGTGTTCAGTGTCATATGAGGCCAATCCAGTCATACACAAAACTAGGTACTGGTTGTACAATCTCAAAACACCTTTATTTGGCTTAGTTGTGGAGTTGCACAAGGAAGTGGACTCACTCTATTCAAACATTTTATGACCATGATATCCTTTGCCCAAGGTTGAATGATAGAGTGGAATACTGGTTGTGTAGATGGAATGACCTTGAGTTCGTCATTGGTCAGAGCTCAGCACCAAAATTAGGATAATCCTAGAAAGGGTCATCCTAGCAATATGTCAGTAAGGACTTGAAGCTTAGTATGAGCCAGTCTTGGCTATTCATTCCAGTTCTGATGAACTCTACATGACTAGGAACAAGGGATTGATCAAGGAGAGAATGTTTATATCATCAGTAATCCAGAACAGGCAATCTGTGAAGTACTGGGTCTTTCATCCTGCTTGATCCATAGAGAATCCAAAACAGGAAGAGCAGCCTTTAACATGGGGACACAGACATCACAGTAGAAATATGCCTTTAGTCTGGAGCTTTCACAGTAAGAGTGCATCAATGTGCCCTCTAATTCTGATGTTGTAAAGGTGAGAATATGTACCCATTTTATAATTTATATTTATATGCTGGAGTCTTCCTATCAAGTGTTCAAATGGAAATGTCCACCAGCCTTGTACTGGTCCAAAGTGCAAAAACAACTCACCAAAGTGAAGGGCCATGTGTTCAGTCAGCAACAAGGATACTTGCTTTGAATGTGAGTACATGTGTCATATATTTTGTTACATGCTACATTAAGGTATGGAGGGAGGTACCCCATTGAAGAGCTATTGTAAGCTCCATTGTGCTTTTAAACAACCTGCTTGTTGTTTGGCCTGTGGAGAATCCTTAGGGAAGGTGCAGGTTTGAGAGGAATATAGTTGAGCAACAGCAACAACTAAATCAAACTCTATGCATGATCTCCATTGATCAGCTTTTAGCTTGCCAGCTCCAGGATCTCCAATATTGGTCAGTGGTGCTCGATGCCATAAAGGGCACATAGTTACTTGTGAACTAACAACAGTTCATCTTTCCTCAAGTGGTCTGCCCACTTGTCATTAACAGCCTTGTTGACAAGGTCAGAGACAGGCATCAGATGGCGTTCAGTGACTATTTCTATACTGTAATCCCAAACCCCCAACTCTAACCAGCTGCTGTGCAGCACCCTAAGACTATTCAATGCCCTGTTGAAATCATCAGGTAATTGACTCTTGTCATTTGGTATTGCAGAGTCCTCAGGTCAGGAAGCTCCACACTGACAATGTCTGATATGTCAGTGAATGCTAGGGCAGTAGATGGTGCCTGTGCTTTAGTGTATAAGTTCTAAACTTTGGTCAGAGAGCAGTGTCTGGAAGCAGATTAACCACATACTTGCAGCTCAATAATCATGTCTGTCTTTTTGGTGTGCTCTGGTATATGAAGTCTGTGCAGATAACACAACAACTTCAGCATCTTAAGATGACACTTCTTCTCCAGAACCAACCGCTCTATGGATCCTCTTCACTGATGCTGAGCCTGTATCAGAAACCTAGTTGAGTAGGTGGTTGTGTATGGAATTGATGGTGGTGGGATCAAAGTACAGAAGCTCTAGAAGAAGAGACTAGCAAACACTGTTCTGGTCAAACAATGCTTTCCATTTCTTCTTCAAGGTGGCATCTCTCCAGGCTATCACTTACTCTATCCATGTATCTCGGTCTTGTTTGGGCCATTGAGTATAATCAATCTCATTGATTTTATCCTTTGACAGACCACAGAAAGAAGCTTTGCTATTGTGAGACTTGTGGCTGATGACTTTTACCCTGGCAAGAAGGTCAAAGACTGCAAGCACAACTCCATTCTGCTGTTAGGATGCAACAGCATCAACAAATAGTAACCACAAGTGTTAGAAATGGGCTTTAAATATTTGTTTATAGCATCTTTGGGTGGTTCATTAGGACCAGGGATGATTGCATGTAGTACTCTCAAACTGGAGACACCTCACTTATAATCAATTTTTACCTGAAATAAAAGTGCAAGTTAACATTTATAATGGTAACTAATGACAAAATGCAATAATTTCTAATGGAGCTAAAAGTTGATGAAAGGGGCTAATTTTACACTCATTTTCTTCAAAGAAAGAGTTCAAATTCCTAGCACCATTTTCTCATTGAACAAAGAACTCATTATCCTGAATAATTTTCATGTTGAACAAACGACTAATCTTCACAAAGGATTCATTGTTCCAAAGGATTTTCATTCTAGACAAAGGACTCATAGTCCTAAAGAATTGTCTAGACAAAAGAATCATGTTCATGTAAGATTTTCACAATCAAGGAAAGGTGCTATTTTGGTGTGCAATTTTAAAATTTACAGCAATTTTCAATGGAGTGGCTCAGATATCCATAAAAAAACACTAATCGTAGATAATAAAAACACCAATAGAAACCATTAAAGATAGACCATGGTATATGCTCAGATTTTTTTAGAGCCACTCCATTGAAAACTGCCATAAATTTCCACTAACATGAAAATCTCACACCAAAATAGCACCTTTCCTTGACCTTACATGAACATGATTCCTTTGTCTAGTGTGAAAATTCTTTGAGACTAAGAGTCCTTTGTCTGGTGTGAAAAATTCTTTGGGACTATGAGTCCTTTGTCTGGAATGAAAATCCTTTGGAACAATGAATACTTTGTTAGATGTGAAAATTCATTGGTCCTTTGTTCAACAGGAAAATCATTCTTACCACATCACTTCAAGGTTGGCCAAGCCTTGATCATACTTGCTCAAGGTGTGATGACAGACAATTGGGTGGGGTGGATACTTGAGTCCTTCAGATTCAGTTGGTGGAGTAGGTTACCTACTCCACTAGGTACTGAAATGGAACAATAGAGGGATGATAATCTAGAAGGGAGTATCAATGAGCTTGTATCAAAGGCTTCAATGGATAGAGTATAATCAGATTGAAGTAGTGGTGCTGGAGTTGAAATGTTCAATATCTAATATTAACACAGTAAAATGAATGATAAGGATGAAACCACTCTAATGGAGGGTGGCAATGAATGAGTCCCATCACCCTTCTATATTGACAAGTACACATTTGACTCTTGTATTCATGTATACTCCCTGGCTTGGAGGAGGGAGTTTGAGGATGGGTCATCAAGTACCTGGACTGGTTTGATGGCTATCCTCAGCAGCCTGATTATTATACTGCTGCTTGTCTTTTATTTGTTCTCACATTCACAACAATACCTCAGGAATCATTTGGTACTATTGTACTCAGGAATTTGGTCAATCAGGTAATCATACATAATCTGATAGAACATACACTCAATAATGAGTGGTCTGAGCATCTGAGACACATATTTGGTTAGGTCAAAGTGCAATTCATCAATGCCAGCACTGTGACTGAATGTCCCTTCTTGTGTTGCTGACAGCCTTCATGTCCCTGTTGTGGTTGACCCTGCCTTGTGACCCTTTTTATCTTATCTGATCCTATGATAGGATGTCCCAGATTCTGTCAAATTGAATCTGACTACAGTCTACATAGTGCAGTCAGCCTCCATTCAAGTTTCGTTCTCTCAATAACTCCAAACTGTAACAACACTTGTGAGTACAGAATAGCAACATAGCAACACTTAGACCGTGACTTCAGTCATACATCACCCCTAGAAGAGCACAAATTGCAAAATTGACTTGGCCAGGCAATAACTGTTACTTATTGTGATGAAGCCAACAGTTTTCCCTGGGAGCATCAGTAAGTCTTTCAGTTTTTAGTTTTTGAGATCTTACCCTTTAGTCCTTTGATTTGCCTTGGATGCTCTGATAATCTGATTGGTGCAGAGTGCAATGGAATCTCAGTTCAAGACTCAGATGGAAATCCATCACAGATCTTGATTTCAGGCAACACTTTGCCCAGTATGTTTGAGTTGAGCCTACTAAAATTGACACCAAATTCTTGCACACAGTTCAAACCAAATGGATGGACTAATTATATTGGCGACATCTTTGAGTTGGGTGGTGGTTGGACGAATACCAGCTGGGGGCAGCTGGGTTCAATCTGACCTTCATGCTAGAAAATTATTCAATAACTCTAAACACCTTCACACTATGGTGCATGTGCCCTAGTCACCACTACCTTTGAACAAGATTGAGTGCCCCACCATATCAAAGTCAATCACTTATCTGTCTTACAGAAATGCTTGTATTTATGATTCAATCAAAGCTGTAAGAGCATTTGTTTCAACTCTCAAAACTGGCAAAGTTGACTTTTTTGAATTGGCCACCTTCCTTATATATGCAGCACATGATCATACTGTGACTTCCTGACACAGATTTGCACCTTCAGAACTCTTTACTAGCTTGAAAAGGTCCATAACTATGGGAATATGCATGTATTTTGATTGTGTGTCCTACCCAACATAAAAAAGTAGTAGTGAGAAAACTTTTTTTTTGTCCGAGCAAATTGGCCTCTGTCTAAAAGTAGTGGTGACTAGGGCACATGCATCATAGATCTATTAACTAGACAGATTCTGTTAAGAAGCACTGTGTAGCTGTCATGACACTGCCATGTGGCTACTTGGTAGCTGCTTGAATCTGCATATTGTCAATGAGTCGAATGTATTTTAATTGGACTTATCACTCAATCCACAATTCAGTGAGGACCACATTCAGTTCAACAAGCCTAATACTTAGGACCCTGGCAGATACCCCATAACCTGGAACTGTGTTTCACTTTAGGGTACAGTGTGAGTAAGGACAAACAAACAAACAAACAAGATAGATAGAACCTGAACAAAACAGGCAGATGTAACACTGCTGTTAAGAGATGTAGCCAACAATGAAGCCTAGAGGCTCCAGAACAGTAAAACCCAGTACTCACATATTAAGATTCATTCACACTCTTCTTAATGTGTTTTCCAGCAGATTCTGATTGACTGGTAGTAACTGGTGAGGTGGCTGCTCTCTGGATGAGAAGGTGTAGCAGAAGTGGGTACTGGAATAATATTATTAGTTGTGCATTATTGCTCTTTTCAAAATAGAATGGACAACTGCCTTTTTGAGAATTGTGTTTTTTTAGAAGCAGTCACTTTTTGCTTGTACCTCAGTCAGGACTCCATAGATTTTAATGAAAATTATATATACTTCCTTGTAAGACCAAGCTGCATGCCCATAGCAAAGAAATCACAAAATCCAACCTCGAAAAAATCATCCTCAGCCTGGCTGTTTGCAGTCATATCTCAGCCAGAACAGGTCATGCAAGGATGCAGTAAGTTAGTAATATGTTTTATATTACATTGCTCAGGTGTGCAGCTATATTAGAGAGCTGTGAGAGCTGTACCTCAGACAATACAAACAGATATCCTGAAATCAACCATCATGTGACTTTGGTTGATGTTCATCCATTGTTGTGTTACACTTTCTCTATGTATTATACTACACCATCTCAGTAATGTTACTCAGAGTCTCTATAGCCCTTCAGCTTGTCCCCAAGTGCTGCCATCTCCTCCCAGTGATTGAAAAGGGCTGGTAGACAGGCTGAATTTTACATGCTTGAGTTTTGGAATTTTTTTTGCTTTGAGCATCTGCAGCTTGGTCTTACAAGTAACTACATGTAATTTTTATCAAAATCCATGGAGTCCTGACTGAGGTACGAATGCTTCTAAAAAAAAACACAATTCTCAAAAAGGCAGCTGTCCATTCTATTTTGAAAAGAGTAATAAATAGAGAGTCTGGAACTAACCAATACTACATCAGTAATCTCAAGGTTTTCTTTTTGACTTTTTGTGCTTTCCAGCTTGTCAACAAGCTAAAAAGTCGAAAAGTTGACAAGGCAAGGCCTGACAGGTGGTGAGAGCACAGGAAAAGCTACCACTTTTGACTTTTTATGTTAGCTTTTTAGCTTTTTGGAGTTCACCTAATCAGAGCTTTTTTGAAAACATACCCCAACTTTTTTACTTGCAGCTTTTTGGGCTTTGAGAAGCCTGATGTAACTGGTATGACTGTTGTCAACAACTACTAATGACTCTCTTCTTCTTTCCCTGTGGTAAATTCATTGCACTCTACTTTAGACTTCATCCAAGTTGTCTTCAGACTGACCCAATTCTTTTCCATCAGCCACAAGCCTCTCATTGGGTTTAGCACCAGTGAGAATAAGTCTAGAGGGACAAGCAAAACTGGAAAGTTCAGTACTTCAGTCCCATCAAAAGGCTAAAGCCCACTCTTTCAACTCAGACAATGTGGTTTTAGATGACACAAAGATGAAGAAATGGCTGAATAAGCAGTGATCAACCTATACCTGTGCTTGCTTCATTCATAGGATCAGAAGGAGCAGGAACCACCTTCCCTTAGAAGAATCTACCTCATTCAATGGCTTTCTGACACATCTCATCCTTCAGTTTCATTCAACTTGAAATTTTATTGTCTTCAGTTATAGCCAGCATTTTTGTATATGAGATAACCTAGGAAACACAGGCAATGTTCCAGTCCCAAGTCTGACATGGCATTGTTGAGATATGAAGGCAGCAATGGAGTTCAAGTTGATGAAATTGTGGTCAGACCATTGGAATATTGAAGGGTTTTCTGAAAAATGATAGGTGAAGCACAGCTTGGGAAATAGAATAACAAAACAGATAAACTGAATAAACTGAAGCTTCAAGATTGGTACCAACCAAGTTGCACATCTTGTCTCTCTCAGCTCTAAATGCAATTTCAGAAGCCTTTAATGACAGATTCTGGGTATGCAGCATAGACTGGTACAATATAGTTATTCGAGAGAATTTGGGATTGATGGGAAGTTTGACTGGGCCTGCTAGAAATACAGCATCAGAGGGAGTATTACTAAGTACATCATCAGGAAAAACTGCTACCTTGGCTTGAGGACTCTAGGCTACCTATATGAACCTATATCAGCTTGTGGTACCCAAGTCAACTTTGAGTTTAAGGTTCAAATACTTCAAGTCTTTTAAATCAACTCTTCAATTATAAAATCCTTAGACTTGTGCCCAAGGTTGACCAAAGCTCAAGTTTGGCAGCCTAGTCTACTTGCCCAACTTGAGGTTAATATAGTCATTCAAGGCTGATATAGAGATCACAGGTTGACTTGAGCAGCCTCAGGTTAACATAGGTCTAAATCGTTTTTTCCAGATGATCAGAGTCTGCAAGAGTCACTAGAAGAACAAAATTAGGTGTATGAATGAGAGAGAGAAAGAACCGTACATCCAATTGAAAAATGAATGTTTCTTAACAATTTCAGCAATGAGACACTTTTTTGGGTCTATGGTGGAGTAGCTAGAGATCAGAGATGTTAGTTGAGCCAGAAGGATTTGCCTTCAAGTTGAGAACAAGGTCTACCCAAGGTCCACCACACAAGGGTTGACTCAGTCAGTCACTATCAACCACATGAATTCAAGACTGAAGCAAGGATAAAATACCTTGATACAACTTACCAGACAGGTCTAAGGCTCAAACCATACTGTATCCATATACCCTTGGCCAAGTATATACAGTATACATGCAATTAGCTACAATGTATAAGTTACATACTTGTATAACTTCAAACAAAGATGTCTCCTCCTTCCCTGCCTGCTTTCTTGAGGATGGATTGTGGTAGAGAGAATGTCAGCTGCATTGCAAAGCACCTAAGCCTAGAATTATATACCTTGATACATTACCTACTTCTGACCTGGTCTGGTCCCATATGCACAGGGTCAAGAGCTGGCGTCAGACCCACCATCACTGCTGCTAGCATGAAGGAGCATCAATTCATTCAGAATTCCTTATGTGGTATGGGAAGCTGCAATGAATCTAGGTCACAGTGGAGTCGGAATCAGAGTCGGAGTGCATCAACAACCACAAGCATGTGACTGATCAACATCTGCTCATGACGTGTTTAGAGCACTTTATAGATCAGTGTAGTAAATATTCAACTCTGCCAAAAGAAGAATATTGAGAATTTGGTAACCATCAACTTGATACTACTTAGCCAGATATCATGTCAGAGCATTTATTTACACAATTGGACTCAGAATGATAGCACTTGTCTGGTGCTTGGTCATCCCTGGACCTAGTTTGCTGCACCTTAGAAAATTCATTGGAGATGCTGTTATGCCCAAGCCACTTGTCAATAAATGGTCTAGCAGAACAAACAAAGTACTCAGTCAAATCTAATGTAAGTATATACTGTACCTCCAAGTCCAAGATCAGTGCAATACCTATGTAACTGCTGTTGACATCTATCAATCTGTAAGTCTGTGAGCAGGACTCAAAAAAATTGAAGAAGTCAATTCAAGTCATGAAGGTAAAGCAGGGGATTCAGCAAATAAATTATTGTCCTTAACCCACATAACACTTACCAAAACTCTGAATTGATAAAGGTTCAATTGTGAAGATAGTTGAGTCACATCATCTCCTTCTGAGGCAACTCTATGGGCCATCCCAGAAGGGTAGCAAATCTGAGTCCTGAATAGGCAAGTCAGACATCTGTGTGTTTTCTAAAAATATATGCTACCTACTGTTTGTCTGTATTTCTCTCTCCTTAGCTTCATACTGGTACTTGGAGAGTTTTTTAGGTGGGCTTGCATGTATCACAGACATATCTCAATCAGAATTGTACTAGCAGATACTCAAACAGTATCATCTTGATGGTTTGCGACCATGATGCAAGACTGCCCTTTGGTATGTTGATCCAAACATCTGAGAGCTCTTACCATCCATCTCAAGCATGGCATCTCAATGTCTTCAAGTACATCAACTTTTTTGTAATGTCTAGGCATCTTATATCTGCCCTAGAGTCATGTTGTATTGTTTCATTGTTTTCTAGCCAGCTTTCACCTCTTGCAGATTGCAGTAAACAAACAGTCCCATTCATTTCAAAGTTCCAATTTACATAATAACAATAAGTTACCAAATTAGGAAGGACACATGACCTATAGGTAGGTAAGGTAGCCGCCATACAGTTTCTTTGAACACCACGTGGTATCACAGTCACACTACCAAACATAGACATATAATTCTCAAATATTTTCTAGGCCACTTGAGCGAAATCTATAGCACAGTTCTATGATAATATATTGTAAAAAAGTTTGGTAGCCCATGAATAAGAATCGAGCAACTAGTTTCCATTTTACTCTCAAATGTCATGGCATTTGAAGCCATGTGATCCAAATGTGATCACTGATGCTAATTCCAAAACTAGTCATTGGTAAATCATCATTTAGTGGGTCTAAGTACATAGAAATACTCTTTTACAATATATGCATGAATCTGTGCTACAGAATTTGTATCTGGTGTGTGGTTCATTTTCTACAGATTTTTCACCGATTTACTTCCCGTTATAGGGATGTCACATTTGATCACATGATGTTCAAAGAAACTGTATGGTGGCTACCTTAGGTTTCCTGGATAGGGCCTTAAAAATTTAATTGATATAGGTTACTTTATTTTTTTTCTTGACTGCACATCAGTGTCACTGCAGACCACAAGGCAGGTTGCATCAAGGGCTTTGCCAATATTGTCCACATCATTTTCTACAGTGATAGTTTCTTCCTCAAATACAAGGAGTTGTCAGCACCAAACTTGACAGCAATTGCTTTCAGCATCATGATTCCCAACAAATACATGCTTGCCGCTCTCATCAAGAGCTGTCCAGCTCTGTTCCTTGATTGTGCATGAACATGATTCCTTTGTCTAGTGTGAAAATTCTTTGAGACTATGAGTCCTTTGTCTGGAATGAAAATCCTTTGGAACAGTTGGATGTTGAGAAGATTAGTCCTTTGTTCAATGAGAGAATGGTGCTAGGAATTTGAACTCTTTCTTTGAAGAAAATGAGTGTAAAATTAGTCCCTTTCATCAACTTTTAGCTCCATTAGAAGGTAAACTTTTATATTGCATTTTGTCATCAGTTACCATTATAAATGTTAACTTGCACTTCTACTTCAGGTAAAATTTAATGTGAGAGCAGGCAGAAGATTGATACAGGTCATAGAAATCACCTCAATAGAGGCTGTGTTCCTCTGAAATATGGGTTAAGCCAATCTGTGAAGAATAGCCACAGCAGACAAAGTTCTGACCACTGCATACCATCACAGAATGCTGTTCCATCTGGACCATTAACCTCTGCCACAATGGAACCATCCTTCAGATGCAGTAACTCAGGGTTTTGCTTGAAAAATGTGAAACCACAGTCTAAGTCCCCAGACAACTGATCAGAGCTTTGAAGCTCTTACAAGTTTTGTACCTCAAAGGGTTTAATGGGAACAAGGATTCTTGACCTTCAATTTGCAAACACAGGCTTGACAAGTCTTGCCCAACTGCTTGGCTGAGCAGATCAGTGGATATTCAGTGGGAGGATAAGTGAAGTGACATTTAGGACATGCAGCGATGTCCATGTCCATCTTTAAGACTTTCTTTGCAGCATGTATATCCAGAGGAGGAGGTGTAAGGTGACTGAAAAAGTGATGAGTGATGACTATGAAAGCTGCCTTGAGGCAAGTCCAAGTGAGAAAACCTGCCTGTAGGCAAATTAGCAGACTGCATCATATGTCATAACACATACCTATATCAATTCTATTTGCTGTATGATTGTTTAAATGGACCCACTTTGCGAGAGTGGACTTGGCTGATTTGAAAAGCCTGAAGCTGCTATAGAATTTGCTCCTACATGTCCCTCCTGTTCTGACATCCATCATGCTAATTTCCTTTTCGTACTTTGCATGCAGCTATTAAATTGACTGCTTCTGCAGTTGGTCCTCCCACTGCAAGCTGTTCCATCTGAGCAACTGCCTCTCACAGAGCATTGCCAGCTTTCAAGAGTAATTGTAATGGACCTGTTAGATAAGCCTTACACTCCTTAATACTTACAATGGTCACATGACTGTAATTTATATCTTACCTACACTTGTTACTTACAATATGTTTATTCACCCAGTATATTTGGTCTAGTGAATACAGTGTGACTAGCAAAGAGCGGGATCATATTCCATATATAGGTGAGTAACATTTTTTCACTTACCTTTAAGGATGGATAAAATGTTACAACAAGCCAATCAACTGCCACCACATATGTTGCGTTTAGGTGCAATATATAGACCTACAACAGAGAAAATGTGAGGTGAACTTGCATTTGAGGACTGGGCACGGTACAACCAGAGTTTGCCTCAACAGCCACAGGAACCAGAACTGTGAGCAGGTATGCGCTCACCAGAATGGCCATACCAGGTTTTAACATAGAGACATACTCTGAACCTCCATTGTTACAATATCCAGACATCTTTTACAGCAACAATACCCATTTAAAGCTCGAAAAAACCTATACCCACCCAAACAGTGTCACCAGGTTCCACACATCAGCATACACCTCCTACTAGCAATATAGCTACTAATAATGGACGTCAAACAAGTTTCAAACCTATTCATCTAATAGAATGATATGCAGCCATGACTGAATGGGTATCAGAGACACCCGAGGAACACCACCAATGATGTCAACACTACCACAATGACAACGAGTTTCTTCATCATTAGTGAAAGAGGCAACACCCACAGAAACCCTGCCTACAAACCCAGACAAAGGGGGTGAGGAGTGGTCATTGAACATGTAAGAAGAACTCACTGAGCCCCAAGAACTAAGGTGGAATACAATGAAAAGAATGACCCACAGGTATGGATGACTGCAACAAGACAGTTTAAGGATCTGTCTCATATATTAGAAGGTACTCGTGAAGAGATAGTAACAATAGCTTGATACTACCGTAATTATGATAGGGATTCCTGACTGGATTGAGGAAGCAGAAACGTTTTCTGATCTCAAACAGTGTGGTGAATACTATCTGATTGCAGAAGTGACTTCACTTCTGAGAGATGTTCTGGACAGCAAAATCAACAAAATTCATGAACTGAATGATGCATAGGAAAGGTACAAGTCATGGGTGAAGGGAAAGACAGATTGGGCAATCCACGCAGACTTTGATTCAGCAACTAGGGCATACAATACTAGTGAAAGGCACTGGGGTATTGATAATTGGATCATCAGCACCGATGACCTTTAGTCATTCAAAGACAATGGGTTACCCATTAGAGTACTGAACTGGGCAATTCAATATGGTGCAACAAACATAACTGAGTAGCAAGGCAAGAACAATGGGTCAGGTTGTTATACATGCAAAAGTTATGGGCGATGTATCAGAGGGACATCGTGAAAGTGACCCCAAACCAACCAACTGATAAAGTGAAGTTCTTGGATGACCTCAGTGAAATGACTGTAGGGTTAGGAATAGGACCTAACCTAGCCACGCAAATGAAGTGGCAATTGGAACAGATTTAGAGTGAACATGAAGGGAAGGACTGCTTCCACATGCCAGATCAAGGAATTGCATGGGGACCAGATGCAAAGCCATACAGTGTATGAGACGAGAGAATGCTAGCATTGCATTGAGCATACACAGGACAGGTAGTCAATTACCAAGCAAGCAAGTGCTTGCTAAAAGGAAAATAGGGTGCCAGAATCAATGGGTATGGAGGATTATACCAAGAAGAAAACAGAAAAGAGTCCCCCTTTGACTAACAGGCATCAGGAAAACCCCTTTTTAACCTGGATGCCTCAAGGTTGACCTGGATCAACCTATGTCAACCTTGGTCAGTCCCAGGTTTAAGTCTCAATTTTCAGGTCAGCCAGGTCAACCTAAGTCATGTCTAGGTTAGCCCAAGTCAACCCAGGTCAGCCCAGGTCATGTCTAGGTTAGTCCCAGATCAGCTCAGGTTGACTTAGGTTGACTCAGGTTTACTCAAGTTTGCCAGGTTTGCCAGGTCAAAAAGGGTTTTTCCTGATGAGCTATACCTAGTCAGACAACCCTTCAAAGAGTACTAGCCTGACAAACACACCCAGTGGGGGAGATAAACCTCCCCAAGGAAATCCATCAGGTGGTGGGCCACCAGGAAGCAGACCACCAGAATGGGGAGGTGGGAGCAGGAGAGAAGACCTCCAGAATGATCAGGAAATCCCAATTGTCAAGATAATCCTAGAGGAAACCCACTAGGTAGGGGAAAAGCAGGAGGACCTCCTGGATGAGGACTATCAGGTGGAGGACTGCCAGGGGGAGGACTGCCAGGTGAAGGACTACCCAGTGGGAAACCAGATAGAGA
>QLOY01016039.1:0-23268 GCA_003313965.1 Megacollybia marginata
TGACGTTGTCTCATTGCTTCACCAGCTGACATTCGGACTGATCCTCTCTGCCCTTGGGCTTTAATGCCTGTATGCTAGCGGGACAAGCCATAATTAACATGTATTACAAAGCTTAAAAAAATGTACTATGTATTTGTATCAAACGAATTTATCTTCTTTGTCAACGCTTCGCGTACATTTACGAGTGAATACAGCTAAGCTTCTACCTGCGCTTCACACGGTTGCAACAATTTAGCACCGTTATTTGAGCAATTTCTCTGCTCGCCTCAAAGCAACCTCGAACTTTTACTTCCTATATACCGTTGAGTATGTATATATCTCACCATCTTTGCTTTTTCCGGCCCCCCGACCCTCCACTGCTCCTAAGGTTTTCGCAATTTTTTCGGACATCAAAGCACCCATCGAACTATTCTTTGAAAGAACTTAGAGCGTTCAGAGAGCGAAACCTGCACCTCAGTTAGCCTATTTTGAAGAACCTGGGGATTAGCACGTACCTCTCGAGTATTGATTGATGTACCCATAGTAAGCGAGATGGTGCATTGGAGAGAACTTGGACTCCGGTCAGTCAGACAAGACCACACTTACCGAATAACATAGCACACATCGAAAGTGGATAGTGTAAACCAAACATTAGACGAGGAGACTCTATAGTCGGTCAGACCACTGTAGCATAGGACGCACCTCGGGTGTAGATTTGAACATCAGGACGCGGCCAGGCATAAGACCTGTGACCCTCTTATGTGGCTTATGCACCATTGACAGTGATGTTACAGCCCGGCTCGGCTCACAAGTAGGCCCACTGGAAAGTCGAGTCTCAAGCGCAAGCCGCGGTTGGGGGAAGGATCAAGTCAGAACTACATCTATTTGATTACTGTCAGTGACATATCTTTCAGCAGACAATGACTACCTGCCACTCATAGGATGCGAAAATGCATCGCAATGTGTTTCTGAGCATATATAGTGACTCGAGCCATGGGAGAATGTATTGCGACGCCGCTTAAGAGTCTGGAGTTGATATTGATCCGGTGATGTTTACCTTTGCTTATGTTTACTGCGCAAGTTGCCACCATTTCGCTTCAAACTTGATAATCAAGTTAATTAGACCTTAAATAACACTTCTCTACAACTTTTACGGCCAAATTATGTCCCTCGCTCATGCTGCTTCATTGGAACTTTGGGTCAGCGTCGGCGAGCGCGTGCGCAGTACCGCAGTGCGAGCAAGCTTGTAGGTCCCCTTGCACTCTTTGTTCCTCCGATTGAGGACATCCTCAGAGGGTCAGGTTACGACACCTCGAGACTAGCCAGGCGTACATTGCATCACTACTACCAGTAGGACACCGGCATTGTCACCGAGGAGATATCAATATTCATCAGACCTGAGACTGTATAGAAATCTTGCCATCATACCGACTTGGGACTCCGAGTACCAACTTGATCTTTTTCTGGTGCGCTGCGTCTGTAGGCGCTCTGTATGTAAGGCGCGTCGGTTCCGCCAAGTGCACCCCGGTCTCGGAGACCTCGCACGGGCAATTCATGCTCTATGATTGCACAGCTAATGATGCTTGCGTCCCGCCTTCGATCTCCGCAATGCCGCGCTCACAGCTTGGGAGTCTGGAGTCGAAACTTGATTTACGGTACCCGTCGCACGCATCTTGACGCAGTGCATGTTGGGACGGAACCTGGCGCCGTTCCTTATTGGGATCTTTGCCAGTGTACTCTTCCTTCTTCCTTTCCTTGAAACATCCTGGGCTGCTTGTATAAGCCTCGGCACGCTCGCATACCAGGAGCCTGCCAACAAAATGATCCCTATCAGAAATTACCAGCCCTCATACATCGCAACTGCCGCGTCGGCCAGTCCAGTGTGAGTTAAGGTACAAATTCAATCTCTCCGCTCTTCAATCTGAACAATCTATCAACCATACAAAAACCTTCACCTCGGGCTTGTTGGATCACCTATAAAAGGTCCTGAACAACTGCTCTGATATCCCGTTGATCTCTATCATGACACTGCTCCGTTTGGTGATCTTTTCCAGCATCGCTGTCAACCTCTGCAGTTGTGCAATTCTCAACAGTTACTCGCAGCTTAAACAGGAGTATGACTTTGTCGTCGTGGGAGGTATGATACCGCAATATCCTACCCCGCAACCCTGACTGACACCCGTAGGTGGAACTGCAGGCCTAGTCGTTGCCAACCGTTTGACTGAGAATTCAGAGTGGTCTGTGCTAGTTATTGAAGCGGGTGGCTCGTAGGTTATTTGTTTTGACCCGTGTTTGTCTAATGCTACATTAGTGACTACGACAATATAAATATTCAGGTCCCCTACTTTGCAACTTCCTTGCAGAAGAGCACCTTCGATTGGAATTTCACTTCGATCCCTCAGTCCAACCTGAATGGAAAAGTATTGGCTCTTCCACGAGGCTTCGTTTTGGGAGGCAGCAGTTCCATTAGTATGTGTTCCGCTGGCTTGACGATTTTTACTTATTTCTACCGAACTAGACCACATGGCTTATATTCGTGGCTCCTTCGAAGACTGGGACAGATATGCAGCACTCACCGGGGACGAAGGTTGGTCTTGGAACGAGATGCTACCCTACTTCCTCAAGGTACACCTATATCAACGCCTTATAACTAATTGAAGTTTGTAGACTGAGAACCTTACACCGCCTGCGGATAACCACAATACAACTGGTCAAATAATCCCAAGTCTTCACGGAACAAGTGGACTTTTGGGAGATAGTCTTCCTGGTTGGCCGACACCACTCGACACCCGTGTCATCAATGCCACACAAGAATTGAGCACTGAGTTCCCGTACAACGAGGATATTGACAATGGACATACGCTTGGAATTAGTCAGTTTATTAGCAGATCTTCTGCCGCGTTATTGATCCTGATCTCACAGGTTGGGCTCTGCTGACTGTGGCTAATGGCACAAGAACCTCTTCGGCAAGCGGATATCTTGCCCCATTCCTAAATCGACCTAACCTGGATGTCTTGGTTAACACTCGTGTCACCCGTGTTCTTAACGCGAATCAATCCACTGTTCCTGATTTGAGAACCGTTGAGTTTGCAGCCAAAGCCACTGATACTAGGCATAACATCACAGCCACGAAAGAAGTCATTCTCTCCGGAGGTTCATACGGTACTCCTCATATTCTCCTGCACTCTGGTATCGGCGACTCGAAAACTCTCCAATCGCTTGGGATTGAAACCGTTTTGAACAACCCGTCTGTTGGTCAAAACCTCACCGACCAACCGGCTGCTGGACTGACGTACCTGGTTAACGAGACAGATACCTTTGAGGCACTCTCCAGGAATCAGACACTCGTTAATCAGGATCTACAAGAATGGGAAGCATCGAAGACTGGACCACTCACTATCACTGTTGGAAATCAATGGGCATACCTTCGAATTCCAAGTAACAATTCGATCTGGGAGGGACAAGCTGATACCGCCTCCGGGCCGAACACACCTCACTTTGAGTTGATTTTCGAGGTGTGTTATATACGTCTCCTCCAAATTGCTTTTCATTCGTGTTAGAATGGACTAACTGGAACACCGCCGCCCACCGGCAACTATATGTCAGTCTCAACCATCAATATCACACCTCTATCCAGTGAGTCCCATTGCATCATCTGAACGACTCGTAATTAGTTACCAGGAGGATCCCTGACCATCAACTCTTCCAACCCCTTCGATTCTCCGGTTATCAACCCCAATCTCCTCTCCTCGAATATCGACTTATTAGTTCTACGCGAAGCTCTTAAGATTGCTCAACAATTCGTAGCTGCACCTATATGGTCGGATTATATCATCTCTCCATTCGCTACAAACGCGACTTCCGATGCAGATCTGGAAACATATATCCAGTCTGCTGCAGGGATTGCTGAGCACCCGGTGGGAACTGCATCTATGAGTGCTCGTAATGCATCATATGGTGTTGTAGACCCGGATTTGAAGGTTAAAGGTGCTAACGGTCTTCGTATCGTTGATGCGTCTGTTGTCGTAAGTGAAGTCGGTTGTTCCTCGTTTTGTCTTACTAGGTCGATTAGCCTCTGATGCCGGCGGGACATACTCAGATACCTGTATATGCAGTTGCGGAGCGGGCCTCGGATTTGATCAAGGCGGCTTGGAGCTAATGGTAGAAGTGTGGGCGTAGGTTTACAATTTAAAGTACAAGATTATAACTCTAATACTCATTAAATTGAATTTTATATTTAAATCGACCAACTGTCTGCTGGCCGTAAGCCTAGCTATTACATAGTGTGAACACGTTGGAATACCGGTAGAATGGTGTGGAGCCGGGGCATCTTGAAGTCTCAGCAAGTGGAGCGCTAGCATCAAGTGCTCCCGAGTTTTAGTGCGTCATGCAACCAGGCGTCTTCCCTCCTTCAAAATAGATGGACCTTGAGCCTAACAGAGTAGGATACTTCTCAAAAAAATTCGGAGTCTGACCAGTCAGGGCTTAGGACTGTTAAGGTTGCCGACAAGGTACGCTGCGGACAAGACGCGCCTGCTGATTGAGATAAACATCCCCAAGTACTAACAACTTCAACAAGTGCACCAGCAATATACTTGGCTTAAGTTCGGGTCCCAAGTGGAGCGCATTGTCCCGCACCGACGAGCAGCTGAAAAAATTCGAAGGTGAGGTAAGTTGAGCACGTGACTAATGCTCTTTTGTGCAACATACGCGTTTTCTCCTGAGCTAAGCTATCAATACCAGACGGCTGTATCATTCGTTGAAGAGTAAATTGCTCCTAAATTTGGCTGTGATCAAGCCTAGTCGAGCCCAAGTCGACTCCGTCACCCAACATAGCACCTGCAGTTCTTGGATCGGAATGGCGTCATTAGGCTATTTGCGTTCCTCTCGAAGCACCAGACTACAATCAGCCACATCCAAGTCCAAAGATTCACCTTTAGTTCCAGACGTAGCGTCGCCTCATTTTTCCGTACGGCTTTTTCTGGTCTTCGAAGCTCTTGTTCTAAAACATGCTGGACCCTTATCATCTATAAAAACCCAGGCCATGGTAAATCTTACATCTGTGGTCACTTGTAGACCACTGGACAATCGACATGCTGTTTTCCAGCGGTATCCTCGCCTTACTCCTCTCCTCCATTGCAAGGGCAAGTCCCACTCCGAGATCGATGACTGTTCAAGAGCAGTTGGATTCTGTACCCGCAGGTTTTTCGAAAGAGGGACCAGCCGATCCGAATGCCATGATCGACTTCCATATTGCTCTTGTGCCAAAGGATATTGCAGGGCTCGAAAAGACTTTGTATGCTGTCAGCACTCCCGGCAGTTCCTCCTATGGCCAATATTTGTCCCTAGATCAAGTATGTAAGGAATCTCCTCTGTTTCTCGTGCCTTACTTCGACATAGGTCAAAACATATACTTCGCCAACGGCGGAGACAGTCTCCGCTGTAACGGAATGGCTAAATCAAAATGGTATCACCGAGATCAAGTCCTCCGGTCCATTCGATGACAAGCTTACCTTCTCAACATCCGTGTTCAAGGCGAATCGATTACTCGATGCTAATTTTGAGACCTTCCTCCACGATTCAGGATCGAAGAGAACTCGTACATTGGCGTACAGCATTCCCACAGACTTATTCCAGCACATTCAGCTCATCCATCCTACGACGTCTTTCGCACCGCCTTTGATTAACCGTCCGTACCTCATTTCTGCACCGAACCATTTCAGAAGAGCGAATCCTGCCCCTTCGTCCTGCTCTACAACGGGTGAGAACCGAACTGCATCGCGTTTGCGTTATTAACTTCACCTAGTTACTCCAAGCTGCCTACAATCGTAAGTAAAAGAATTCACTTGCGATTACTTCTAAGAGATTATTCACCAGTCTGTATGGTATCCCTGCAGCGCTTGCGACTCAATCCAGCAACAAACTTGGTGTAAGTGGCTTCAGCGATCAGGTACGCGCCTTTCTTCCTTCATTGTGCTCAGATGATTATATTCCTTCTCGCTAGTTTGCCCAAGCACGTATTTCCTATGGTCTGTTCCATACGAGTTTAACGCGCAACCCAGACCGCTGACCTGACTGCGTTCCTGACCCAACTTAGACCGGATCTTCCATCTTCAACAACGTTTACTCTACAAACGCTTGATGGTGGCGAAAATCTGCAAGGCCAAAACGTATCTGGAATCGAAGCTGTAAGACGATTGTTCTATATTATTGGTGCAGCTCTCATTAAAAACGCAGGATTTGGATACCCAGTATACTATCGGTGCGTCGTCTTTCAGCATGCGAACGTGCATTCAAGATCTTCCTCAGGTGTGGCAAGTGGAGTCCCGACGACCTTCTTCTCAGTGGGACTAAACAATACTGATGGATTAGGTGAAGGGCGTCCTCTTGTTTCTCAGAGAAACGACTGACAATGAAAAAGACGGCTTTGGAGACCTCATTGATTACTTGAACGCAGAAACGGCTCCTCCTCAAGTCCTTACAACGTCCTACGGTTTGAACGAGAATCAAGTCACTGCTGCGGCTGCCACGTACGCATCGCGCTTCTTCAGAGTTGACGATCTATTAATCATTATGCAGGAAGCTTTGCAACGACTATATGGCCTTAGGAGCTCGTGGGGTATCAATTCTCTTTGCATCAGGAGACGGAGGCGTGTCTGGTGGACACCCTGAAAATTGCACTACATTCATTCCAACGTTCCCTAGTACGTATGACCTTCCAACAGAAATATGCTGATAGAAGCGTCCTAGGTGGTTGCCCTTACATTACCATCGTCGGATCCACAAACGGCATTAACGAAGTTGCATCCAATTTCACGAGTGGCGGATTTTCCAATTTGTTCGTGCGCCCCTCTTTTCAAGATACAGCAGTAACAGACTACCTCAACAACTTGGGCTCTACCAACGCGGGACTCTTCAACACCAGTGGGCGCGCATTCCCCGATGTCGCCGCTCAGGGCGAAAACGTGGAAATCATTGTTGGAGGGATATCGGGACTCATTGGGGGAACATCGTGTTCTAGTCCCATTTTCTCGAGTGTGATCTCTCTCGTAAACGACCGCCTCATAGCGGCTGGGAAACCTGTCCTAGGATTTTTGAATCCTTTGTACGTTGTGTTTGTTCTGGGCACGTGCTGAATTCGATGTACTTAGTATTTATTCGAATCCTCAAGCATTCTTTGACATCACCAGTGGCGACAATCCAGGTTGCGGGACTGATGGGTTCTCTGCGACGACAGGCTGTGAGTTTTATTTCGTTTTTTCATATCTTTAAGCTGAGATCTACTTTTTAGGGGATCCTGTACGCAGCTTTTCTTCTTTCAGATTGCTTACGGATCTTTACAGGTGACTGGTATGGGTACGCCCAATTTTGCGGCCATTGTGACTGCCGCTGGGTTGTAGAAAACATAAATTATTATATCACCCTGACAATGTAAACATAGGAAGATTGCTCATCGATAATCTTTGCCAGTGGCTGACTAAGGACTTCGCACGTTGAGGAATACGTTATAGTGTATCATGACCTCCGACAGCAAGGCATTCGATGAAGTCAAACCATTCAATGCTCTGCCTCGGCCAAAATTGACGCCTGGTGGCGTTCCCAACGGCTGGCATTTTGATCTGCGTTACATCCAGTTCGAGCCGTCCCCATCCCACGCTCTGTTCATGTTCCAGCCTGAAAGCCAATTCATCCACATGGAGAAATTACCGCTGCAGGGAGATGGCCTTGAATTCTTCCCGGACACCGCTGCAGAGGCTGCAACTGAAGTCTCAAGGGCCATAATCCATTCCTTCGTAGACAACATGGGTCACAACAAAATGATGGGTGCTAACGCTCCCCTGCCTTTCGCCCCTTGGCGGTTGATGACTGAATGCAAAAGCCTGGCTGCTGAGGTTGGTAAAGAACTCAAACATATGGGGGTTCAACGCGATTTGTGCAAAATCGATATTTCTGCCAAGTCGGTCATCAAACTCGCCCAAGAAGCTTTCGAGCGCCTTTTTAGCCGTCTCAAGCATTCGTTGGGTTATGAAGGAGCGATATTCAATGTTATTGCACCTCCCACAGCGATAGTCTTCCGCCTCTTACGACCAGCCACAGGTAGTGATGATCAATTGGAGAAGATGCTAGATTATGCAAAGGCATTGGAAAACGCCAAACCTCCTATTGACGCAGGGCAGAAAGATTTTCGTTCACTGATCACTCATATCAGCACTCTCTTCGCATCTAAACCGCTGAGCGTTATAAAGCAAGAAGCGGAAGAAGGCCATGCAGAGGCGATGGTGGACTATGCACTCAGGTAAGGTCTACTACAATGGCACCAACTCGTCATCTCAAGCGATTACCAGATTGAGTCACGGTATAGGATGTGAACCCAATCGCTGTCTTAGCCGTGCATACCTAATCCAAGCATTACACTCTTCATCTTCACTCGACGGTCTCAAGGCCACTGTCCACGCACTCTTGATCGATTGGTGCCTCTCAGGATTTAAAGAGGCCTTACCTGTACGGTACACGTTCGCTGCCTGTCATCACGCCAATGAAGCCATCATCCTCGGTCGAGCTGCTGCTGCCGCAACTGCACGAAAACCTAAATCTTCTTCTGCTGCTCCCACCGTCTTGGGTTTCCTGTACGATGACTTCCAACATTTTGGCTCGTACGAAAAGTTTCTTTGGTACAAAGATGCCGCGGAAGAGATGGATCTTCGGAAAGCAGAGATTGAAAATGAAGCAAGTGCGATGGATGACAAGCGTATGAAACATCCAAATCGTTATCGTTGTGCAACTGTTGGATGTGGGATTGAATCTAATACGGGGAAAGTTTTGCAAAGCTGTCGGTCTCTGTCCCTTCTGTACTCATTTGGCTGAACAATTGTCAGGTGGCGGAAAGTGCGATGCAGATGTAAAACCCTACTATTGTAGCAAAGAGTGTCAAAGAGCAGACTGGAAAAATCACAAACCGTTTTGCAAACCCGGTACCCCTTGTTCGGTGATCGATCCAGAATACGCTACGACTACTTCAGCAGCTACCGGTGCAGCTGGATCCATTCAAATTCCAGTCAAGAGGCCAGACGGGAAGATGGTTGGGATAGGATCGTCTACTATCGATCAAAAGGTGTTGAAAGAGGTGAGGGATCTCATTGAGGCGAGCGGGGGATTCCCGCGGGATTTTCATGTAGAAATTCAGAAAGTTTAGAGGGTATCTACGAATTATAGTTGTGACAGTTCATGGAGGAAGGAGTCGGAGAATACAGCTCTTGGGCGGTCTTAACTCCGTATGCCAGCACTGTTGTTGTTACAACGATATCTTGAGGTTGCTCGACAGACGCTTGATCGGTTATCCGCTAAGCCATTCAAGCACCGGAAGACTGGATGCGTGATTGCGCCTACGAGGCCCACTGTCTGAAGATCTGTTGGGGTGAGCATCAAGAATGGAGCGGGAAAGACCGGCACTTACTCCGTCACACATTCAATAACGGAGGAGTCACGCTCTCTTCATGACTGACAGCGACGTCAAAATCTTCAATGCTCTTCCGCGTCCACGAGTGACCAATGGTGGTGTTCCAAATGACTGGCATTTTGATTTACGCTACATCCAATTCGAACCGTGCCCATCTCATGTCTTGTTTATGCTTCAACCTGAAGCCGACTTCCCGCACATGCAAAAGTTGCCCCTGGAAGGCAGCGAACTCGAATTCTTCCCAGAGAGCGCTGAAGAAGCTGCTGCGGAAGTCGCAATGGCCATTGTTCATTCCTTTGCAAGCAAAATGGGTGAAAAAGAAATTATGGGGACTGCCGAATTGAATTTCGCACCTTGGAAGTTGATGACCGAAAACAAGACCTTGGCCATTCAAGTTGGTAAGGAGCTCAGATGTATTGGCATCCACCCCGATTTATGCAAGATCGATGTTTCTCTCAAATCGGTCGCTGGTCTTGCTCAAAAAGCCTTTGAACGAACGTTCAAGTCCATCAGGGAGTTTATGGGTATGCAAGAGACCATCATGCCCCCACCGCAATCGTCTTCCGCCCTCTCAAATTGCCCCCGTCTCCTCAGAACAAAGTCCGGGCTTATATCGGTGCAGTGTACGGCGCGAAACCTCCCATCGAGATGGAACAAGAAGACGTGTTTATTTCCCGCATGGAGGCTCTCCTTTCTTCCAAACCGGAAAGTCAAGTAAAACATGAAGCTGCCAATGGCAATCCAGAGGCGATGACGGACTACGCCCTTAGGTAATTCTCAAATTGCCTATGTAACTGGTCCTGTCTCAGTCCTCTCGACAGGCTTACATTTGGCATCAAGTGTACACCAAATCGCCCTCTTTCCCGAAAATACTTCATCCAAGCGTTGAATGCGCCATCTTCCGGCGATAGTCTCAAGTCCACTGTTCATGCTTTATTAATCGACTGGTACCTCACAGCCTCACGGTCAGAGCCACCCGCACGGTACATGTACGCGGCCTGTCATCACGCCAACGCAGCCATCGCCCTGGGTAGGGCAGCGGGAGCAGCAAATGTCAACGCTTCATTCGTCGCTCCCATCGTCTTGGCCTTTCTCTCCTTAGTTTTCGAACGTCTGGGCACAGTAGAACATTTCGCTTTGTATACGCACGCCGCTACCGAATTGGCTATTCATACAAAGGAGAGCGGAACCAGACAAGATGGCATGAAGCAATTTGATCCCTATCGTTGTGCGGCTGTTGGATGTGAATCTAACAATGGGGACGTACTCAGACGCTGTAAGTTGCCTTCATCTCGTTCTACTTTTCTGAGCAGTCTTCCATAGGCGGCGGGAAATGCGATCCAAATGTTAAACCCTACTACTGCAGCAGAGAATGTCAACTGGCTGATTGGAAAAATCATAAACCAGTTTGTATACCTAGCCTCACAAGCTAAACGAAGGATATGTAAGGTCATGTAAATACATGCAGAGTCCAATGTTCATGATAAAGTCAAGTATTAGCGTCGCTGGATATCTAAGATAATAAAAAAGCCAGTCCGCGCCTAACTAACGCCGCCTCAACAGGTGGAACCCAGAAAAGAACATGACAAGGAACATGGCTACCAGGGACACGACAGCTGGATGGGTGACCTTGTTTGCAATGCCGGAATTACACTGCGGACATGACCAACCGCTGGCAATAGCGGTGTAGCCTGCTGGAGAATACAGTGCAAACTTGAGACCAGAAGTTGGTTGCAAGTAGCCTGGCTGGCGAGTAGCATCTGGACCGCGCTCATCCCATATTCCGAGTGTGCACGTTCCCTGGGCAAGTGGGGTCTCTGGATGGGCACTCTGGTAGCTATAGATGTCCCAAACAACAGTCGTAGCAGTACCATCGATGATACCGTCTGTTGGACCGACTGCATAAGTATTTTGGTTGTCGCATGAAGCTGAGACTGTGAGGTGCGTTGGAGTGACCAGGACATACTGAAATGTCCAGCCAAATGTGATATCCTCGCCAGACGCAATTTTATAGAACGACGTTGCAGTGATGGGGGGCTGCGTAAATGAGATTAAACCTGCAGGCGCCGTCTGGGGAGGAATAAAGACGCTCGTAGAATTGCCGGTCTGGCTCGCACTGCCTGTATTGCTGGCTGTGTTGTTCGCACTGTTGTTTCCATTGTTACTTGCAGTCGCGCCGTTCTGCGAAGCCGACATGGTGGACGACGACAAAGCTGGTTGCCACGCGGTGACGAAGCTCACGTGCGATCACATGCGAAACACTTTGCAAACTTTGCTATACACCAAATTAATATACGCTTCTTTAATTTACTCTTCTACATCAAATTCCGAAGGTACCCTCAGCCTTGCGATTGCCTTGCGAATTGCTTGCGAACCTATGCGTCGAACTTGCAAGAAGCTGAAAAGTCGTGATGATCAAACCTAAAAAGGCGTTGACATACCACGACAGTATTCATCGACTCAAACTCGCCGTCTGCGCGCTTTTTCATGATTTCAAGACTTTTGGGAGTCGCGGAAGTGCTCTTATGGCTGTTCCTTTCAATCAAGGCTCAAAACAAGATGTCGAAGCACTGATTATATCTATGCCACACTCGGGCTTGACTCAGATTTCATCCTTTCATTTGCAGGCGTTCCAAGTAACGGCCGCGAAATCGACTCCATTGTTGATAAATCTCGCACATAGAATCATGTTAACTCATCTTTTCTGCGTTCTACTCTTTGGTAACTTGTTCCAGCGTTTGGAATTCAGAGAGTTGGGGTGAATGTCTTTGTCTTACAGGAGCCGTGATCGGGTAAGACCCTGCTTTGCAGTCTTATGCATCGCAGTGCTAACTCTTCCTTAGGTGGACGCGCGGCACCGGTTCGATGGGACCAACTGACATAGTCGCTCATAAGCTCGAGAGTTACAGTGTTCGCACGTTCTCTGCCAGGAAATGGCGTTCAACATACTTGGTCTTATGCATCTCCCATCCTTTTCAGCATCACCCAAGCCGAACCTATCTGGGCTGATCTCAACGGCGGTATGGATCGTTTGCCCGACCTCGCCGATATCACTACACACATTCGTACTTCACTTTCAAAGAAAAGTGAACTGCGAAAGGCAATCGCACGCGACAATTCTGCTGACTACAAAGTTGTTCATGGTGTGGATGCTGAACGACTAATTCAAACCATCGATGTGTCGCCAAGGGCAAACTTTCTTCGAATTCCCTCCCCTTGAATCTTCGACGACCCCCACCGATCTCAAGAAGCTTCATGTCGTTGTTATCACTGGGTCGGGTGAAGTAGGTCTGTGGGGTAGTGCAAGAACTCGATGGAGATGGACGCCCGAGGTGAGTTTACAATCGAGGGCTGCATTGAGATGGCATGGATTATGGGATACATCTGGCATTTCGACGGTCGTCTGAAGGACGGATCGCTCTACGTCGGTTGGATTGATAACAAGACGAGTGAACCTGTCGACGACAAAGACGTGAAGGTTCGTTACGAGAAAGATATTCTTGCTCATGGAAGTGTACGTTTGATTGGTACTTCACTGTTTTAGAGCCATCTTCCGTGGCTACGGCGTATACACAAACATTTGAGCACAGAAGATATCCAAAAATGTTTCTGGGTTACGAATCTGATGCTGCTGACAGGCCAGTGACCGATATCATGAATCTCTGCTGGAATAATTGCCTTGGTAGTCATTTCAATTACATGGATAAACCTATTCTAACTGTCAATGGTCATATTCTCTGAAAAGCTCAAAACTTGATGTGTCGTATGCATCCTCCCTTGTAGGGCAAGCTCTCCCATGGTGGAAACTTGATCTCGTTGAACATAGTAGCCAGATTAGGTTGCCTCTTTGGCAAAGCTAAGACCCTTTTGGTATCAATATTGTTGACCACCCGCGTGGGGCCATGGACTCCCTTTGATTGAGAACACTCCCAGGCTGTAATGACAGACTGAGGAAGTGGGACTTGCTGACTTTGGTGCAGCATTTCAAAAGATATTGGGGGTAGCAGAACAGCAGGTACAAAGATACCTTCAGCAACAACTCGGGTCAACGAGTACGAGGCTACAGGATCCATGTCGAAATCAGTTGAGTAAAGGACAAGATCTTTATCTTTAGCTTGATATAAAGTCAAGACCAGATGCATTCAAGAAAGTTGACACTTACTCTTCAACAGGTTTACAACTGAACCAAATGCTATTCGCTCTGCTAATCTCCCTGCCTCACCACTCAGGCTGCCATGGTTTGCTTTTGGATGATCCACAATATTTTGCGGAGTGTTTTGTTCCGAGGCCCAGATCTGAAGGGTTATCAGAAAACTGTTCCTAAAGGGTAGAAGTTGACCTACTTTGCTTCGTAAAAGTTGGACTAACTCATGGTACAGTGTGACTTGAAAAAAAGTGTCCAGATTTTTGAGGTTCATAATATGTCGTTTTGTTGCCGGGTTAGCCATACTATGTGACTGAAGCTGTTCTTTAAGGGCAATGTCACATTGGTAGAACCATGCAACAAATGCTCCAGACAAGAAAATATAATCACGTTCAGCAGTGAAGGTCTGGGTGTGCCACCCCCAGCTACATCCAGCTGGAGACTGAAGCCCTTCCCAGTCTCCATGCCATGGGGAGAAATCTGTATTCTGATCTTCTTCGTCTTCACGACACAGAACTTCAGCAAAATTCAGACGCAATGATAAAGATGGTGAAGAGGGGCTAGACTTGTTTCGTGGGCCGCCCAAATAAATGGCAATATGAAGTTGTGGATATGTTTGGTTTGAGCTCCATAACCGAGCGCATTCGCGCCGGTGATAACTTTTGTCAGAGTCGCTAAGCCTGTCGAATTCATCGTAAGGAATATCAAAGCAGGCAGCTGCGAGCCCATTCTGTAGACGTATGGAAAGGCCAGATTGGTTGGTTCCCTCTTCGGCAAGAAGTTGCATCAGCTTGTTCAGCTCGTCTTCGATGATTATGCCCTTGTCATATAGTATTGCCCAGTCTAGCTGTGTCATAGTGGCGAATTGCGTATACGGGACAAGATTCACATCGCCGTTGCTGCCGTCATCAACCGTGTAGAATATCATTATACAAAGTAGGTTTGAAGTATGAGTCGAGGAGAGAATGTGATCACGTGAAATGACGATGCCCAACCCTTCTGTACTATCGGCGTTCACCAGTCGCAGAGGGCCAGAGACAATACACTCCATGATGCAGGATGCGACCATCTCCGAAGTCATGAAAGAGCGCGTAAACGAGTTTGAGTCGATGAATACTGTGTCGTAGTATGTCAATGGGATTTGATGATCACGACTTTTCAGCTCGAGGTTCGCAAGGTACCTTCCGACTGTCACGAATGGAGAAAACTTTGGGTTAAGTATCTGTTAGAGACACGACATTCTGGAATCTCTTGACGGATAGTTGTTTGATGTAGAAGCGCCGGAAATGTACATCCAATTGATTCCTTCTCAAGAAGGTAAGCAAAATCCTCAATTACCCAGAATGTCGACGCTTTACCTCACTCAACGCAAGACGACACCACTACGCAAGCTCGGCAGTCATCATCATGCGTTCAAAGTCACCCAAATCCATAGTTTGGTCTGCAGATGTTGAAAAGACTTGAAGCATCTCAATTATCTAGCAATGTGTTGGTCAGACAACGGTCAAATGGAGAACAGAAACACGTACTTCTTCAGCTTTCAACTTTTCTCCTAGCAAGCCGGCTACTCGTTGGATATCTTGTATCTTTATCCTTTGTTTTGCAAGATCCTCAGATGGAACGTCGGAGAAGAACAGAGAAAAAGTCTGCAGGCAAGTCTCCTTCTGCCTCGCTGTAAGTTTTTTGGGAGACGGTGGCTCCGAGTCGCTGTCTAAATTTCTCGTTCGACGCGTACGACGTCTAGAAGTAGCCACTGGCGCCTCATCCAAATACTCGTCTTCTTCTTCATCGTCCGAGCCCTCAGATGAGTCTTCCTTGGGTTCTTTGTATTCATCACTGTCATCTTGATCGGCTCCGTCGTCGACGTCGCTGCTATCACGGTATTCCTTTGCCCGCGGTTCAAGCAAAATACCACATACAGCACGCCAGTCTTCGAGGTTGATCATTCCGCTGTTTGATGCGTCCTCTTGTTGCCAGCCTGATGCAGCATTTCTGAAGACGGCCAAGACTTCATCATCATCGGGTGGTAAGTCGAGGCTCTGAAGTGCCTTTGGGATAGAAGACAGCAGTATTCCATCACTGTCGGTTCCAATGAATCCGCCACCGGAATCAGCAGCGCTCAGATCCTTTGAATGGAACGCTCTGTCTATTCTGCGTTGAAGATATCGAGGCAAAGTGTGATATGTTTCTGTCGAAGCCATTGACCAAACAAAGATATACAGTTGTGCAATCTACGAGGTATCCATAGCATCTCCACCGACGGCTGTAATCTCTTCACTAACAATCAAACTTCTGACATTCTCCGTCTTCCACGCAGTGGTACCACGTCTAAAGACATACTTGTTTTCTTTCTGTACTCGTTCGTTTGGCATTTCTACGTTGCGGAGCATCTCAGTGTGGGTGGCCGTGATGATACACGCGTCAACGTTGGAACCTGATCCAAGATCGTTGAAGATACCCGCTGAAATGGCGTCTTTGACCAATTGGAGCGCTTCGTCTCGCTAAGAGAGGCAAGTCAATAGAAGCAAAGTGAGGAAGAGTGCTTACTGTCATATTCGGGCGCCATTGAGACTCGAAGACTCCCATAGCAGCGTAACTTCCAGAACCCATGGTCACATATGGAAGTTTGTCTGTTGAGCCATGAGGATGGATAGTAAAGAGATGTGGACCGGTAGCATCGACACCTCCCAGAACGAGAGCAGCACCGATTTGACCTTGGTATCTGGTTCACTGAGCTAATGGTAATCAAATGAACAAGTTACACACCGGAAGAGCATTTGTTTGAGCATTGTCATGGCCGTAATGACGCGCGGCTTACGGCCAGTCGACAATGCATGCATTTCCATGTTCGAGGAGATGAGAGCAGTTGTAAATTCGGTGTCTGCTGCAGTCCCAGCACCACAGCATCTAATAGAGTCTGCGATATAGTGGATCTGTACAGATTAGCTCTCAGACTTGGACTTGGATTTGCGAGGAAGGTGCAACCTTTTCGCAGTTCTTGTCAGCCACAATTTCGCCTTCAGTTGCTCTTGTATCTGCTCCAAGGACAATGCCGTCTTGGAACAGACATCCGACAATCGTTGTACCGGTGCTAGTAGCCTTAGGCAGTGGTAAGCCTTTGTCAGCTAAGAAGTTGTTTCTGATAGAGTCTAAGCATTGAGCTTCAATTTGAGCACCCATTTACCGAATCTCATTAGAGAAGTCAAAGCCAGGCGACTGGTATACCGAAGCAGTAGCCATCGTAAATGTGGAACAGGTGTACGCGTCGCTGATGGCACGTGACTTGAAATGTCTGTGCAGACAACCATAACCCCGCATAATCAGACTCCATTGGTGTCGCGTACTTATCCATCTGAATCAGAGCTCAATGTGATTATCAAAACTGCCGCCGAAGCACAGAATGGATGGGCTAAAACTCCACTCACGCAACGGATTGCGATTGGCCGCAAGTTTTTGGCAAGTACTTTACTGAGATTCTGTCAGATGCTCATTGATATTTCCAGGACGAATTCGAAGCTATGAGTAATGAAATTCCGATGGAACTGACCCTCCAAATGGGACGGTAGGTTGACTGTTCTTTTCCAGTTACATTGAAAACCTCCTAGACCAGTTTCACAATGTCCAGGAGAAATACGCGGTTTTCTTGAACGCGCAGAATATATGTTATCCATCGCAGAGAAAAGTCTCGCCGACGTCGGTTTGGAAGACACCGATAAGCCTGGATTTAGGCGATTCATCAAACGTGTCCCGCTGGGTCTCGTCCTCGTCATCGCACCCTGGAAGTATGTCCGAGTCTGCATAATCTAGATTTATACGCTAAAGGGATCCAGCTTTCCTTATCTCGTGTCCATCAACTCGGTTTTACCAGCACTTATTGCAGGCAATGCCGTCATCTTCAAACCCTCTCCTCAAACACCTCTTACAGCCGAAAGATTCGCCCTAGCACTAACACGTGCGGGTGTACCCAAGGAAGTCATCCAAGTTGTTCACATGTCTCCTCAACTAGCGACCTACGCCGTTAAACATCCCTTGGTGAACTATGTTTCATTCACCGGGAGCGTTGTTGGCGGTCAATCCGTGGAATTAGCTGCTGCAGAGTCGAAAAACTTTACCGGCGTTGCATTAGAGGCACGTTTATTTCGGTTACCTCTACCTCATTCATCTTCCCAAAGCTAGGAGGAAAAGATCCGGCGTACGTCCGAGCCGATGCAGACCTAGATTATACAGTCGCTGAATTAGTCGATGGTGGCTCTGTTCTCCGATATGTGGCTTATCGTTTACCTTTCCTTAAGGTGCATTTTTCAACTCGGGTCAAAGCTGCTGTGCTATCGAAAGAATCTACGTGCATGAGTCGGTATTTGATCGATTCGTAGATGGATATGTCAAGGTGGTCAAGGTGCTTTCTTTCTCCTGTCCACGGCCGTCATTCAGCCTTCCTTCAGGGCTATAAACTCGGTGATCCGACACTACCAGAGACTAATCTTGGGCCGGTAGTCAGTTTAGCTAGCGCTGAACGAATTCGCAAGCAAGTTGCAGATGCTGGTATGGTACCCGCAAGATGTGTCGTTCTGGTATTGACTCGGTTCCAGTCAAAGCAGGAGCAAAGGCCTTGATCCCGGAAGACCTGTTCCCTATCGCTCAACCGTGCGTCGCCATCTGACAGAATCTGCGATTCCTGAGTCCTTGAAGTGGTACGACCTACGTCACTCCACAAGTCCTTGTGGACGTCAATCACAATATGGAGATCATGACGGTAAGCTCAGCAGTCTCCTTCGATGACCTTGCTCAGAATTGACCAGGAAGAAACCTTCGGTCCTGTTATCGGTATCCAGAAGGTCACTTCCTTCACTCCCGATGTCTGTTCCTTACTTCCCTCGAGGTGTCATCAGATGAGGAAGCCATCAAGCTAATGAACGACTCCATCTACGGCCTCACAGCCTCAATATGGACCAACGCCGCTGCAAACCCCGACTCTCAGGAAGCATTCCTTAAATTTGTGGACGAGTTACAGACTGGAACAGTCTTTCTGAACCGGCAAGTCTCTCGCTGTGTTTCCAGCCCATCTGATGGATTTCTAGGTGCGACTATCTCGATCCTGCGCTTGCTTGGACTGGGGTGAAGAACAGCGGCAGAGGGATTAGTTTGAGCAAGTTTGGTATGTTGTTCTTGTGATTGTGTCGTTCAGGTTCTGAGAAAGTTTGATAGGGTATGATCAGCTTACAAGGGCAAAATCGGTGCATATGAAGATTAAGACTTCGTGAACTATATAGAGTCTATATCATAGCACCTGCATGTAACAAGTATTAACTGTGTATGTCCTTCAGCACGGAAAGCAAGAAGGGGTGCCAGCTCTCGTCATACTGGCAACTCAAGCAGACTTGAGGAAAGTAAAGCCAATCCCTCTCCCGACGGTGCCAGTCTACAATAGAGTACTGACGCAAATATAGCCCTAATTGCGGTGACAAGTAAGGGCGGTGAGGGTAATGGACTGGCTTGCAAATAAGCGCCGAACGCAACCGATATCCACAATCTGGTGGGGACGCATCGTGATCTCGAGAGGATATGGTCTAGAAGCCTGCATAAAAGTGTGAGCCAGACGTGGAAGCGGCGTTGTCATAGTGTAGCAGGATCAGCATATGTAGCACAGACAAGCAAAAAACAGGATTTGTTTGCACCCTGGAGTCTATTTTGGGTAGTCATTCGCACTGTCTGAACGATATGCGCAAACCACCACGTTGGAGTGACTGTATCTCTGTCGGCAATGGTTGAGGGTCTCCTACAAATACCACACTGTCTATTGCGCAAGTGGTTGGTGAGATGAAATGAGGATGACGTCGCTGTTGGAGGAAATCAATAAGCTTGAGGACACTGTTGTCGGAACTGAGATGAATCGGTGGCAGAATCAGTTCTGTGAGGACCGGTAGGTGTTCCCCATGCTCGATGAGGGTTTCGAAAACCACACTGAAGCTAGCCACACAATCTTTTAGAGACAGGTCGAGAACAGAGAGTGATGGAATGACTCTGAGAAAACGAGAGAGAATCCTGGGATCTGAGTGGAAGCCCGTGTGCAACGCTGGTGTGGTAATGCGACATCCAGACCGTTTGACCAGATCTATCATTGGTTCGAGCTCCAAAATGGAGACTTCAAGTTCTCGCAAAGCAGGCAAAATGAGTGTTGAGATTGTGCCACTGTTTTGTACCACGCGCAATGTCTGCAAATACTCGAGGTTCAGCTGTCTGTCATAGTCTTGGTTTCGGTAGTAGTATACTAGATCCTCTAGGCGGTACTGGACTCGGTAGTATGCTAGGTCTAGGTGGAGAAGGTTGGGCATCTGCGATAACGGGTGTTGCATGTTGCCTGTGCCAAATAGAGTGTATAGTGGGTGAACGCCGCCGCCGCCGCCGTCCACGGCATTGACATACTTGTCAGCTTCTACTGCCTAAAATGTGGTAAGTACGAGATATCACAGTCGGAAATCCTCACATTGTACCTTCTTCAAGTTCTTGGGCATAGTGGCACACGTGATCACAATCTCTCCTTGACCCTACACTGTATAATGATATTTTACACGCTTGACGACGGCAGCAACGGCGAACTAAATCTCGTTCCGTATACGCAACTCGCGAATGTGGCACAGCCAGACTGGGCAACACTGTATGATAGGGGTGCAATCATCGAAGACGAGCTGAATAAGTTAATACGATTTCTTGCCGAAGAGGGTCCGAACCAATCCGGTCTTTCCATACGTTTACAGAATGGGCTCGCAGCCGCTTGCTCCAACATCCCTTTTGACAAATTTGCCAAGCTTAGCGATACTGATAAAAGTTTCCAACGACGCAAATGTGCTCAATTATGGAACAGGGACCAAAACTACCCACAACTGCATGTATCTGTATACCTGGGTGGCCCACGAAAGAACTCTAGCACAAAACTTTCCACATCACCTTCTTTGTCGTCGCGTCTCAACTTTGCTGAAGCCTTACCACATGAAGATCAGCCTACAGAGTTTGCCCCATGGGATGGAGACTGGGACGGGCTTCAGTCTCCAGCTGGATGTAGCTGGGGGTGGCACACCCGGACCTTCACTGCTGAACGTGATTATATCTTCTTGTCTGGAGCATTTGTTGCATGGTTTTACCAATACAACACTGCACTCAAAGAGCAGCTTCAGTCACATAGTACGGCTAACCCGGCAACAAGACGACAATCTACAAATCTCCAAAATCTGGACACTTTTCTTAAAGTTACACTGTACCACGAGTTGGTCCACATTTCACGAACAAAAGTAGGACAACCTCTACTTTAGGATCAGCTTTCTGATAACCCTTCAGATATGGGCTTCGGATCAAAACACTCCACAAAATATTGTCGATCATCCGAAGGCAAACTGTGGCAGCCCGAGTGGTGAGGCAGGGAGATTAGCAGAGCGAATTGCATTTGGTTCGGTTGTAAACCTGTTGAAGAGTAAGTGCTGATTTGCTTGAATGCATCTGGTTCTGACTTTGTATCAAGATCCAGAGAATGATCTTGTCCTTTACTCAATGGATTTTGACATGGATCCTTCAGCCTCATATGCATTGACGCAAGATGTTGCTGATGGCATCTTCCAACCTGCTGTTCTGTCGCTGCTGATCTCTTTCGAAACGATGCGCCGAAATCAGCAAGCCCCACTTTCTCAGTCTGTCATTACGGCCTGGGAGCGTTCCAAATCGAAGGGAGTTCACGGCCCCACGCAGGTGGTCGACAATATTGATATAAAAAGAATTTTGGCTCTACCGAAGAGGCAGCCCAATCCGGTTACTATGTTCAACGAGATCGAGATTCCGCCATGGGAGAGCCCGCCCTACAAGGGAGGCTGTGTACGACACATCAAGTTTTGAGCCTTTCCGAGAATATGATGAATGCCAGTTAGAATTTCTGAATATCCGTGTAATTGAAGTGGTTACTAGGACAATAATTTCAGCAGAGATTCATAATTCTAGCAGCCGCCAGACAAAAGCGGCAAGCCAGGTCTGTGACAAAAGCTAACATCGACTGAGCCTTGCTGTTGTCTCTGAATGTCAGTACCCTGCAATATACATAGATCACTCTTCAGACCCGATCCTACCCCAGGATATCGCAAGACAATAATCTCGGATCCGAGGTCCTTAAATTGAATCCTATTTACGACGCATTACCTCACTCAACGCAAGACGACACCACTACGCAAGCTCGGCAGTCATCATCATGCGTTCAAAGTCACCCAAATTTATAGTTTTGGGAGACGGTGGCTCCGAGTCGCTGTCTAAGTTTCTCGTTCGACGCGTACGACGTCTAGAAGTAGCCACTGGCGCCTCGTCCAAATACTCGTCTTCTTCTTCATCGTCCGAGCTCTCAGATGAGTGGTTCTTTCAAGTTGTATTCATCACTGTCACCAGTAACCAAGGGGGTGCCGGAAAAAAAATTAAGTACCGGACGTCGATTAAATTTTTAAGGCCCTACCAAGGGAACCTACCTACCTGTAGGTCACGTGAGTTGCCTAATTTGGTAACTCCGCCCACCACCCACACCCGCCTTTGTTTGATCTTTGCCCCCATCAAGCTGTCTCCCAAACTGTTACCTCTAGTGAGTTAATATTAACAATATGATACATTATAGTTAACATCTGGATCTATACTAGTCATATAATCAATGTCGGGCCCTAAAATGGCTGTTGGGATATATTTAGACTAGTTTGGCAATGTGCAAACATATGTCTAAATCAGACACCTGGAGTCTGTGCCCTTGCTGTTCTGTATGGTTTAGAGGCCTTTTGGATACATTATATTGACATTACAGGCCATTTGGATGTATGTTAAGAAAAATTTTTAGAGCCTTCGACCTGGACCTACCTACCAACGTCCGGTCCGGTAGCCCCTTGCCAGTAACAGTCACCTTGATCGCCTCCGTCGTCGACGTCGCTGCTATCACGGTATTCCTTTGCCCGCGGTTCAAGCAAAATACCACATACAGCACGCCAATGAATCCGCCACCGGAATCAGCAGCGCTCAGATCCTTTGAATGGACCGCTCTGTCTATTCTGCGTTGAGGATATCGAGGCAAAGTGTGATATTGGCAGTCAATCCGTAGAATTAGCCGCTGCAGAGTCGACAAACTTTACTGGTGTTGCATTAGAGGCACGTTTATTTTGGTTACCTCTATCTCATTCATCTTCCGAAAGTTAGGAGGAAAAGATCCGGCGTACGTCCGAGCCGATGCAGACCTAGATTATACAGTCGCTGAATTAGTCGATGGTGGCTCTGTTCTCCGATATGTGGCTTATCGTTTACCTTTCCTTAGGTGCATTTTTCAATTCGGGTCAAAGCTGCTGTGCTATCGAAAGAATCTACGTGCATGAATCGGTATTTGATCGATTCGTAGATGGGTATGTCAAGGTGGTCAAGATGCTTTCTTCTTCCTGTCCACGGCCGTCATTCACCCTTCCTTCAGGGCTATAAACTCGGTGATCCGACACTACCAGAGACTAATCTTGGGCCGGTAGTCAGTTTAGCTAGTGCTGAACGAATTCGCAAGCAAGTTGCAGACTCGGATGCTGGTATGGTACCCGCAAGATGTGTCGTTCTGGTATTGACTCTGTTCCAGTTAAAGCAGGAGCAAAGGCCTTGATCCCGGAAGACCTGTTCCCTATCGCTCAACCGTGCGTCGCCA
>QLOY01016041.1:0-39919 GCA_003313965.1 Megacollybia marginata
TACGCATGGGGGAAGGTCTTGAGAGACCGTTATGGGATCTACCTGAGATTTCTCCACCTTGATAAGGATATGGCCGAGATTGGAATGGGAAAAGCCCTTTGGCAGTGTGCTAAGATACAGCTTTGCTGGTGGCACATGCGAAAGGCTGTCAGTGAAAGACTGTCAAAAGCGAAACTCTCTACGACACCTTATAAAGCAAAGCGCGCCCATGCGGTATTCAGTTTCATTGATCCCCAATTTTTCCCTCAGGGACGGCCAGACAAAGAAGAATACGAGGGAGGAAAAGATGAAGCAGACATTGAAGAGCCAGAACCTGAAGAACCTGAGCTGATGCGCCCCTGGACCTCTCAAACAACGATCCGACTTCCTCCACTACAGCCTCGTGTCACCACAAGAGCGGCTTCCAAACAAAGCACTATGCCACATGCATTTGAGGAGGATTCAGATGCTGAGAGTGAAGATAGTGAAGGCAAACGAACCTTTTGCCCAGAGAAATACTGTGAGACAGTCATCAAGATGCTTGAGGACGCATATTGTGCTCACCCATTAATTCCAGGCTATGCCGCTAATCATCCAGAAGCCATTCATGAGTGGGGAACTCGTCAGATATTTGAATTCTGCAAGGAACATGAATTGCCAGAGCTTTGGGCATATCTTTGGATGAACTGGCTTCGTCCAGAACGATGGCATTTGTGGGCCAGGTCTGCATCTCCAGATGAGATACCAATCCTAAAAACAACCATGATGGTTGAAAGCCAGTGAGTATATATACCGTTCGTCGATCTGTCTGAATCTTACCAATTTATTCTAGCTGGCGCCGAATTAAAAAAGACTTTCTACACCACTTCTCCAACCCTCACGTTGACTTGCTCGTGTGGATTCTTATCACAAAGCTTGCCCCATCCTACTACTGCAAAATTGACTTGATCCTGAGACCAATCAGCTGCTATCGAGAGCTCCATTCCTGGAGAAAACCTTTCAAGAAGGAATGGAAGCGCTGTGCAAAAGCACATACTTCCTTGTCAGAAAACAGTGATCGTTATCGTCCAGACCCTCACCGCTGGGTTTGCACATGTCTGTATATGGCAAAAAGTCGGTTCCTCATCTGTAAACACCTTGTGCAAGCAGTGCGGGTCACGCATCCAGTGTTTTTCCTAGAGGTTCGACATCAACGAAAATCACCATTTTGGGCACATGCAAATCTCATACCATTAGAGGAAAATATGTCCAGTACACCACTGGCACAGATCCATTCCATTGATGATTTGGAGCGGGATTTTCAAGACCTCAATCTCGATAACGATGACGATGATGAAGACGATGAAGATGATGTGTTGGAGGACATACAGTTCCAGGAAGACCAACGAACTTTCAAAGAGCGGATGATGGCATACATTGACTTGATGGAAAACTTCACAGAGGGAATGCGGTACCAACTCCAATTTAATGATCGGCGGATGCTAGCTATTGTTGAATGAGAAGGAACAGGCCTCATTCGGCTCATGGAAACCTGCTTGGACAAGGAACGTCGCTTCAATGATAGAAGAGCTGAAGCGCCAACGACATTTGAGCGTGCGACAGCCAACGCAATGTTCTGGTGTCCAAGGCCACGAGAAGGGGACTAGTGAGTTTTTGGAACAAAAAATCTTTGTATTATTGAAATAGAATGAGTTACATGAGACATGGGCACAGAGAAGAAGGAGAGAACGTTGAAAACTGGGGAAAATGAAGAGATGGCAGCAGTGACAACGTGGCAAGAGCGTGGCACATGATCATCACGTGATGTTAGCAGAGGGGTTGCAAAAGGGTTCTTGACCTGACCTGACCCCCTCCTCCCTACCCTCGGTCATGGAATCTGGTCCTGCCACCCCCTTGTGGCTTTGCATATATCTAACTAAAAATTGTGAGCACAGGGCTGAATGATGAATGGAGGAATTAAATGGCTAAGGGACCAGAGCTGAAAGATCAAGCCAAATGAATTACATGGAGTGTTGGTGGAGTCATTAGATGTGGCAAGTGAAAGGCTGCATCAGCACCATCAAGAAACCATGTGCTATCCTCTTGGTAAGCAATATAATTCTCCAAAATACTGATCACCCACAAAACCTTAAAAAAGATGTACTCTATGACCCACTACTAACAGTAGCAGGAATTCATTTGCATGCTGAATCCTTAAGGAGATCAATCTGCATGCTCTTTGGGAGTGGGTGAAGCTATAGCACACTATTTGTTGTGGTCATGTCCTAATAAGGCAAGTTGTCAAAAAATCATCTGAGTTGCTTCCAGCAGTCAAATTAGTCTTAATTCAATGTATAACAATGCCACAGATAAGTATTTTCAAGTCTGAAACATATCTATTGAGGTGTGTACTATTTTTGGAAGTGACTATACCATTTTAGGAAGGTAAAGTCACGTGGAGGGAGGGAGGGTCATCCCAAGGCCTTAAATTTTTATACAACCCCTGGTACCTCATTGATTTTTTGGTATCCCCTTGTCCTATCCTTCATTCTAGAACACAATCACTTTATAAATTCATTATTAATTAGGTCTTAGTATTCCTTGGCTAAGTACCTTACTCCTCTTCTTCTGCCTATAAAAGTCGACAGCATGTAACAGTTTTGATAGCTCAATTCAGACCACTTACCTGTCTCTTACATGCCTGAACCAACTCTTGTATCACTGATGAGTGTCCACAACTGCTGTTGCTACAGCTTGTGACCAACCCAGATTTGTAGCCTACTACCCTGAGACCTATGCAACAAGATACATTCTAATTTTGGTAAGGAATAACCCTTTAGGCAGGTAAGATCACATGAAGGAAGGGAGGGTCACCAGCCAGGGCCTCAAATTTTTATACAATCCCTGGTAGATTATTTTTATTCCAAGTTCAACCACCCCTTGGACACATGTGATAGACCTTGTTCTCCATACTGTCCAGTCCAACAACTATTGATTATTTTCAGAAACAGCAGACCCGTAACATGTTTAAACTTTACTAGTCCATTTGAAGCAATGGGCGAGTGAGTACTGTAGTCAAGGACATTTTGATGAACTTAGACAGTGCATACACATACGCCCTCCCAGTGCCTTGAACCTAGAAAGAAATCGGAATCGTCGTTATGTTCCTTTGAGGACGGTTTCTTTACATGAAGTTTTTCGAAACTAGGTTTAGACAAAATTTAGATACGAAATGTGCATTCGATGCGCAAGGCCCAGAGAGGCTGTAGACTGTTATGCCGCATTGTCAAGTCCGCTTAGACAGGTGAATAAGCACCCACTTGTTGTATCCAATTGTTCGGTCGACGAGATTGAACTAAATGTATTGATACAAATCAACGAACGTAGAGATTGCTGGAATGCTGATGTAAATGCAATGCACAAATGACCATCAAAGCAAGAGGAAAACAAATCAGAGAAGACTGTCAACTATGGCCTACCTACATAGTTGAGGAACCAACAGGTTAGAAGGACAGGTCTGTACCAGCGGAACATTCGCTATATTGGGAGAGAGGAATCCAATCACGCTGGCGATATCGACGGGAGGATCTGACAGGCGCAAATGTGCGCATTATCAGATGCTGAGGATCAGCTGTGAGGGGCTTGCACTCCTCAAGAGCATGACCACTTGAAGACGTCGGACCGCTTTCCCTGCACTGGGAGAGCCACAGTCGACGATAAGGGTGGAATGCATCAGACATGGACGTTTGCGTTGCTGGCTGGTGGGGATTGGATATCGATGCAAGGGGTTTGTTGTACTCGTCAAGCTCAGGAGGATCAAGCTCAGATTTGAATTTACCGCAGAACTGGGGGGAGGGAGGATGGGGACCAGAGGATGCATCGGATGCAGAGATTTGCGTGAACGATGGCTTTGAGTCGGTTATAAGGGGTTTATGTTCTTCAAGTTCAAGGAAATCAAGTTTAGACGAGGCATTGTGCTGGAGATCACGCTGATTGTAGGAATGTGAGGAGGTAAGGAGCTTGTGATCTTCAGGATCAAGGAATTGGCCAATCATGGAGGCCAGCCACTCGAATAAAGCGACGGATTCCCTTTTCCTTTTCTGTTGACTTCGCTGACAAAATAATGATTCCCTGTTAATTTTGAAAGTCAAAAGGAGGTAAATAAGCCGACGGTCCCAATAACAGAGAAGAACGGGTGTGATAGGCTGAAGGGGGTTCGGAGTGGGACAGAACGTAGGAGTATAAGCATAAAGTGTTGTTATCAACCTCGGTGGCACTGCGTCATTGGGGCGAGTCGCAAGCTGCTTGAACAGATTGTTCAAGTGAAACCAATACCACTGGGCTCCCTCGTCCATCTCCGCCTTATTACTCCCAGAACAAACTCTAGCAGTGTTAAGGCGCAGAAAACGGACTTTGCCCTTGTAGATCATGATGTTGCATTCAGTGGGACCAGCCCGGACGATGTTATTCTGCAACAATTTTGCAAATGCTTGGTATACCTGACAATAATTATTGCCGAGAACGAGGTAATGACATGAACCTTGCCTTGCTTCGATCACGATATTCTATGTACCTCCCTTTCGGAGCCTCCAATACAAAACCTACAATTTCGCCATCTCGTGTCAGATGCCCGAGAAAACCAAAGGTGAGATCCAAGTCGCGAAGGGCTCTGCGAGCAACAGACTCCCTATCTAGTTGCTCTAGCCACCAGTTTTCAAAACCAGATAGAACATCTTAGGCAATGGACCTCAGAGATGGAAAAGAAGACTGTTCAGACGTACCAACTTCTCTTCCTTTCCATATACCGTACGAAAGAGTTGGCAAGTTGCCAGCGTAACCCGTGGTTTCGATTTCTTCTTCTGGAATCAAAGGTGCCCATATTGGACACGTAAAGTGGTACAGTGTGGGCTTTCTAGGGACCAGGCGATACTGTCCTTTTGGAAGAGGAACAAGATAAAGCCACCTGTGTTGCAAGAAAACTACTGTATGAAGGAGAGATGCCTATCCGTGCTCCGGCAGTGAGCACAAGATTTTCTTCAACAAATGACCCACAATTATCTGGATATTCGTATTTATTTGGACGTCATAGTAGATTTGTGCATCCTCTATTCCTGGATCTCCGGCATAGTGATAGTTCCAATCGATTTTTGGTGCTTGCACGACAAGAGTATGGCGGTTCAAGACGAGAAGATGGTAACAAGCATCGTGACTGGCATACTGATCAGCTGCGCACAACGTCAGATCAGGAATTACAGGAAATCCTCCTCTTACCAACAGAGGCAATTACATTGTGCGGAATCTTGCTCAATCTCTCCTCTTTTGGGTCAAAACTCTGCTGTGGGTCCATCCCAACGATGTGATCGTGACGGGGATGTGACAATCTTAGTAAGCATTTTTCAAAACCAAATCGCGTCTGCATTGTTTCTGGTGCTTGGCCCTGAGGCCTGAAGCCTGAAGATTGACTCAGGCTAGATCATCCTTATTTTACGCTCAAAAGGTGCGAGAGTATACAGTGTACGTGACCTTTTGTGAAGTCAATGCCCGAAGCTCTAAAAAAAGTTCAGTCAAGGATCACACAATGCTCTCCTGGACCACTTCAGGCTCCCAAATGCTGGCAAAATGACTGTAGTCACTTTCAAGCGCCAGCTTGATATACCTCACTCCTCTAGGGTAGGTGCGGACTTTATTCCGGAGAATATCGAAGCCGCCTTGAACCCACAAACCTTTCGGACGCCTTTGCATCAACGGCTATTATTTAATCAGCGCTGGCAGCTCAGTGCCATCCATGAAGGTATCTATGTGGCCATACCGTCGACTACATCTAACTCATTCGCTCCACTCAATTTCTCATCCGGCGGACCCACCTTGGTCAAGACAGTTCTGGATGCAGCGTCTACCTTTCTCTATTTATGCTAACCACACTTCTATGCATCTGTATAATGTGTAAGCTCACTCTAATTACATGTGCCAAGTGCGGTATAACTTCATACACCAAGTTAGCGTGCCCCGATCGTCGCTGTCCTCTACAAAATGCACCCCTTCCTGCCATCCGTCCGGGTATGAAAGGGATCGTAGTCCCAGCGTGCGGTTGGTGTGCTACAAGAAGATAAAAGTAAGTATCCAAGTGCGAACTTGCCTTCTGGCTGACACTTCTGTCTCACTAGATCACGTATCCTCGATTTCGAGGACTTGAAACCAGCTATATAGACGCCACAATATTTTCTCTAATCTTGTCACCGGATGAGTTCCTCGTCTTACAGCATAACACGTTACATCACCGCCACGATAGCCCCTTGTATCTCATCCCTAAACCCTTTCAGATGTAGCAAAATGACTCTAGCTCTATCACTGTATCCACTTGACTTTCAATACTAATACATCCGCTAATCACTAGAGTAAATTGTTTTTCCAATCCTAGTCCACATCTGTACCTACAATTGTAGAAACTACATAATCTATCTTCGCCTGGTCATAGTGAAACACCCCTCGTAGCCACGAGCAATCACCGGACTGAGTGTATCTCTCCATCGCCCAGCCAAGTTACTGTTGATACTTCCTACAAGATATCCCCGATACAGCCATCTTCCCCTGTCTCCATCCACCTGAAAATCAAAGAGTCAGCAAAGAATTCAGGTTCAGATAATCAATCATACATATTCTTTCGACAGACTGATCAGCCCATCACAAGGACGAACGCGCCCAACAAGATTGAATTGGCCCCATGCAGAATGTCCCTACAGAGAAACAATCAGTCAACGTTTCAGGCTTTTCGGTGTCTACTTCTCCGATTATGATCACATCCGACACGCGTAAATCGCGCTGATCCTCTCTAGCTATCATCTGACCAAGTCCTCCTCGGACATAACGTCGAGGTTCCTGATATCCCGGTTCCACCACATGAAGAGAGTCGGGTTGTTCCCTCAAACGGGTGCCTACTGGGAAAAAAGATCTGAGTGCATCGCCAGGAGACACCGGATCAGGATTAGCGCTAGAGGAGTTCGAATTCAATAAGTAATACTCCCTAAGCTTCCAAGTTTGTCTGTGCCGGACGACAAGACTTGCGTGTAAAGTTGAGGGAGGACTTCCTGCTAGTAGGGCTGCATATGCAGTGAACTCAGTATACTAGAGTTTCTAGTTAGCGCGTAGTTGCTTCAAAGCCTTCCTTTACTTACGGTGAAACATCCTTCCCAGGCGCCTTCGATGCTGGAGTATAGTGCTAAGAATAAGGGTCAAGAGTGAACTGGAGATGCGTACCTTCCAGGATTGAAAGCGTTTAAGAGAACGCCACTGTACGACGACGCGCCTAAACTAATACATCTATCCCATTCGCATTTCCATTCATGAATGGGCGCTGTTCCCTCGACAGCTGCCTCCGAAGAAGGAAGTGGCGTCGGAAAGCCTACTGAGTTCTGCATCGTATTCAACAAAGTCATAAACGACAAAATCGCCGGCGTAGAAGCAGGGGGTATTGCAATTGTACACTCTTTTCCATAATGATTCGTTTGTATGATGTTCTTTGAGCTGGAGGAGGGGATAAAGTCTATCCATGATGGCGATGTCAGCTCATACTGGCGAAATGTCAGCAAGACGGGATGGGCGACAGCATGCATACAGCATGAGCACCTAATGCGTAAAGCTTTAGGATATCGAGTGTATGCCAAGTCGTCTCATCTTGTTTAGAGTACCGCTCTGAATGAGATATCAGTGAGAGCGGAAAGGGAACATGCAACTGACCAGTCCGGAAGAGAAACCAAAACAACCACATGCCCAAGCCTGCATTAACGTCATCCAATGGCCACAGGTTCACTCCTACTGCATGCAAGGCTGATGATGAGCCTGTTTTGATAAACCAAAATGTCTTGAGCCAGTCATCAATCTTGGCATATTCGCGAAGTTGGCGCTCGTTCTTTCCTCCATTTTCTAACATAATGATGTATGAATGGAGTAATGAGTCGAGTGCGTGACCGTCTTCCTTCCCGGGCGATCCTGTTGAATCAACCTGTGAGCGCATTCGGGTCAATGTGAGACAGCGTGTGCGAAATTCTGCTGCAATAGCGTCAGGATCTATGTGATTAGAGTCCGAACAGGAAGGCAGATCGAATTTATAAGCAAAAATCTCCGCGTAAAGGCACGGATTTGCAGCAATTGTCAAGGAAGCATTTATGCGTTTGCAAGTGAGCAGCAGGTTAGGCAGCGAAGAGGGTGGTCCGAGAAAAGCTTCTGTGGCAGAGAATAGAGCTACTTGCTCTAGCACCTCCTGGGGAACATTATTCAGCGAGACGGTCATGGGTGTAAGCACTCAATCGGTTACCCAACATTATGGGGTCCGCCGCCTTAGTAATCTAGTCACGCGACTCGGACTTCTTTCGCGAATCACCTCGTGACCAAAAGGCCGCACCCAACATCTTATCTGAGAGAATGGCACTGCAGGATTGATCTAGTTCTCCAAGTCTAACAATTGTACAGTCAACTCAAGGTGAATTCAAGCACTAGTACATCATAGTGACTTTGCTTAGGATGACTCGGACAAGACTTGGACAAGACTCGGAATGTTCAAGTTTTGGAGGCGCTGCCAAATGATAATCAAAAACCACTAACAGGATCGAATAACCGACGCAGTTTTGGCGTTTAGTATGAAATACACCCTGATCGTGTTCATTGATCCCGCGACACTATAACTACGGGCTCAGGTTCATTGCTTGAGTGACTCGTAGATTTGGAGCTCTCTGATCGTGTTTCTAGCAAGTTTAAAATAGTACAGGTAGGACGCTGCAGAACATTCTTGAACCTCTGGTGAATGGTTTGTGGGCAATCTCACATACTATGATTACGACGCAAGATATATTATCGAGCATTGTACATCATGCATCATGCATCATGCCTTGGCGGAATGTTTTAGCAGGTAAATCCGCATCCTTCTTCAACTTATACGTGCGTGACTTACTATTTGCTCCATCCGTAGGTTTACTTCTCCGAATGGTAGCTACTGAAGAGTTTAGAAAAAGCACGTATCTTGCTGAGTATGCTGAACCCGCCAGGGCGATCCTAGTAGCGAATTCAGCCAATAATGCTTGAATCACACTCGAACGTGACTCTTAATAAATTATCCCAGCAGTAGATCCCATACATCGCAATAAGTTTTTACAGAGGATGACTGACATTAAAACTCTACAATTCCCGGCGGAAGTTGGAATAAACATCAGCCACTTTTTTTAACTGGGACCGAGTAGTCTAGGAGTCGTTTCGGGCATAGATCAGGCTTGACTCTCTGATAGCAGAAAAAATAGAATTGATTAGCGAGTCGAAATCATTACAAAAAGAACTCGAAGAGGAGTCTTACTCATCTATAACGTATTGCTAGTAACCCCGGAATTGCCCCGAAACCGCGGATACATAGAGGTCCCAAACACTGGGGCACTGGCAGGCCGCCGAGTACGCGAGATTACTACTCGCCTCCCAATAATCATATCATCTAAATGCTCCGGGAGGGGGTAATAGTTTACAAGTCTTTTCAAGTTCCATTTTTCATCATTTTTGCGTGTTGCTTCGATGACAGCGCCCGTCCATTCTTTGTCGTGTCCATTTCCAAAGGGATCAATAAAGGATTCTGAACAGAATCTGCAAGCGAAATCAACCTGAACTTGGACTTTATCATGGTAAGAACTCTTTGGCCTAATAATATGCGAGTCTGCCTATCGTTGCCGAGAGCATTGGATAATTTAGATTGAACACAAATATCTGAATTCCCGTTTGACCCGATTCGAATTTGACTTTACTTCGGCTAGGGCATTCGACTTCTTGAATCTATGACTAACGACTAACCCTGAGACGTCCAAGGTCTAGGCCTTCACTGTTCAGTCAGTTTCCAAGTCTCCTCGCTTGGTTTTGAAGAAGCGAGAAGTGTTGGCAGCGAGAAGTGTTGGCGAAATTTCTTGAGAACAATAACTTGTGGACGGCACGTTCCAGGCCTTAATACACTCAGTCTGGGCTCATCAGGATCTGACCAAATAGGAGATATGCAATATGAGGATAGGTAACTCCTAGAATCTCTGTCAGTGTCATAGTGACAGACGTTTTTTTTTCGCCAGTGTAGAAAGCACCAAAGACCGTGGCTTCTCGACCGATCAATCGTCATCAATGATGATTTCAGATTCCTTCCCTCCAAGTCCGCTGATAAGTCAGGAAAATCTTCCTTGAAAGAGCATAGTTCACGATCCTTCTAGTCTTCTAGTACCTGATAGTCTTTTGGAAGTTCTTCGCAGCCGATGACATTTCTTTTTTACGAATTCTTATGAAGAACGCCAATAGCCGATATAGAAGATCACCGCCGGTAAGGGGAAGCGATGAGATGAAATGAAATGGAATATTAATGCATCTTGCAACAGATTCGATTCGATTCTACAGCCCGACCCTCGCCAGGGAAAATGATGCTTGAATAGGAATAGGCCGACTCTTGGTTCAGAGACCGAAAAGTCGGATAGTATCAGAAGTGAAGGAGAGGGGAAGTTGACGGGTTATTCGTATCCAACATCAAAGACGACTTCGGCTGTACAGAGAAGGAATAAAAACCCGTATAGGCGAGAGGGATGACCGTGTCATAGTTTATCCCGGCGGGCATCAATTATGCTAGTGAGATGAAAGGGTCAGCGATGATGCTAAAGATAACCAATAGTAGGGGGGTAGCTGGCTTTGGCTGCTCAGAGCTGTGTTTCAGGATAATCATATGTAAGATAACTTAGTCGAATCATCACACGTACCTATTGGTAACAGTCTGATACGGTTTGTAATGACACGAGAAGGTAAGTTGGACCCTCGTTTTAGGAAACAGATAACGTTTGGGAAATGAGATGAGGGTACAAGAGATGCATATAGTATTTCCGTTGTCATATGTCATTGTCAGTTGAAAGGAATTGATAAAGGCATTAATAGACCTACAAAACGATCCCCTAAAGAATGGAATGAAGTTACGAAAGGGGAACCCTCTACTATGTCTTGACGTTGTCCCCCCATTGAGAGGTCCGTTCCTGCGAACGTAACTAAATTTTTTGCAAGAGGGGGTGGCAAAGTCATGGGCATCAGAAAGTGGCGGTATACATATCGTGGCTGACAGAACCTTGATGGCTGCAACCAAAAGACGGAGTTCAGCGCTATTCATGGGAGACAGTATGAGGTCCCCGTGTCAGTAAGTATCCGTGAAGAAGAATAAATGAAAGCTTTAACACTATTTTGCCAAGAAAAGATATTGATGAGCCACCTTGCTGGATCATGAAAAAGACAGGTGCAGCCTCACTTCTTCGAAAGAGTCCGGTATTTGCGGATGGTTACAGGTATTCGTAGAGGTAGGATATGAAGCAGTTTCGCTGAAATGACACTCGGCGTTTCGCTGGGTGAAAACAGAGCACGGAAATTAAATTGAGTAACTCCACAACTGCCAGCAGTAAGCTTAGGAGAGTAGAGCACTCATACCTATTTGGAGAACGGAGATGAGGAGAACAGATAAATGCAGGATGTTTCTGAGTTTCAACTGGCACTAATTGCGTGTCATCGGTCCGTAACCGGACGTGGCGATTGAGCCGGACTAGTGCCTCTCGATCTCAAGGGTGTGTACGGGAGAATCATGATCAAAGAACACAGAACCCTCTGGATCTGTATATTAAGATGCACTTTGAGGTTTGAGTTTGAGTTTTGCCTTGTTTGGCTCGAACGTTGGCAGGTGATCTAAATCAGATCAAAAGTTTTTACCAGTAACCATCGCCATCGATTAACTCAGCGCTATGTCTGCCGACCTCAAGAAGCTTGACGAACACCTCCTGACTAGGAGCTATGTAGAAGGGTGAGCCTTGCATTGCCTTGTATTGCGCGATGAGCCGCTATGGTCCGTGTTTCCAAGAGGCGACTAGACACCGCTGCATAGAATGCCGACAGCTCATAGCTTACTGAACCGTTTTCAATTCAATTCGATTTGGACTTGTACTGAATGCTCTCAGGTATACCCCGTCGCAGGCCGATGTCCACGTTTTCAAGGCTCTGTCTTCTGCTCCTGAGGCTTCTTCCTACCCCAATGCAGCTAGGTGGTATACCCATATCAAGTCTTACTCCGCAGAACACGGCTCTTTCTCTGGATCTAGCACCGCAGGTCAAGCCTTTGTTGGTGGCGCAGCTGCTGCTGCTGCTGAAGACGACGACGATGTCGACCTCTTCGGTGAAGATGAAGAAGAAGACGCCGAAGCCGAGCGTTTGAAAGCAGAACGTGTTGCTGCATACAATGCCAAGAAAGCCAACAAACCGAAGGTCGTAGCCAAGGTGAATGACATTGCTACCACGAGTGTATATGTACCAAGTGTTCCGACAGTCCGTCGTTACGCTCGACGTCAAGCCATGGGACGACGAAACGGACATGAAGGCTTTGGAGGAGTCGGTCCGTTCGATTCAACAGGATGGATTGGTCTGGGGTGCCAGCAAATTGGTGGCTATCGGATATGGCAAGTTTCTTCCTTAAATCCCTTGTCTTTGCTAATTTGGCGGATAGGCATCAGGAAGCTTCAGGTTAGTCTGTTATCTGTGTCTTAAACAGATAAGTGATCTTGTCCGCAACACGCAGATTACTCTCGTCGTTGGTACGTGTTGCTGTGCACGCGGCTCAGCTCAGCCTTCTAACCGACCTCTAGAGGATGAAAAAGTTTCTCTTGACGAGCTTCAGGAGACGATCGCAGAGTTTGAAGATTATGTACAGAGTTCCGATGTTGCTGCCATGCAAAGTATGTCTTTAACTGTCGTTTTCCTCTCCATTGAATCCCTTGCAGAACTCTAAACATCCAAGGTTGTCAGAGTTGTTGTACCAAATAGTGTCCGTGATCTCGGAATATAGATTCTTGTAGTCCCACAGGTACCCGTGCTCACCCTAAGGTCCTTCGAACCCAAATGGCGTAGCCTTTGCTGCGTGTTCAAGTTCTTGTTTTCCGTCGATCAGGCACAGTGGCTCCTTGAAGTTGGCTCATCCGGAGCTGGACGCTCTTCCGAGATGAAATCAGACTTTCACTGTCGCGTGTAGCGGCGGCATCATGGTACTATGGGATCGTCCGAGTTAAGCTTCATTTCTCTGCATAATAACACCGTCACTATTCGTTTCCGCTTCCACGTTGGTGGTTATCTATGTACTAGCAACTTTGGTGAACCCAAGGACTGGACTGATAAGTACGTCAACCAACTCGTGGTAGATATCAATTGTGCTGGTGACCAAACTAACCCACGGCGTCAGCTCGTTCATGATCACGAAGCTCTTCCCCGCTAATTATATCGTCGGATATAGCGGACGTGCCCAGCTTATTTGTAGAAGACTTGGAGCTACACACCTGAATCGGGGATTCTGAAAGGATCAGAAGTTAGATTAGGGTAATGCCCGACACGGCGGTCCAATAAAACAAAGCTTCACCGGAAAGGAATGTGTACCAGGAACCCAACTTGAATTAATGTGCGTCTCGTTCACTTCCGTCTTTGGCGCTCTTTTGCCCTTTAAATTGGACCATCCTCCTACGACACTATGCCTCAGACACAATGCCCTCGTCCCTCGATACTATCCCTGTCGACGTGCTCGAGCATATTGCCTTCCTTGCCACCACCTCTTCACCTTTCGTACAACCAAAGGAAATCCACACCTTGCTATTAACCTGTCGATCCATCTATGCTGCACTATCGATCCATTCATGCCCTCAACTCTACGCCGGATTATTCCAATCTGAATTCGACTTCGATCCATCTCGCCGGTTCGAGAACGGCCTGACGGACTCGGCGTTGACAGTTGAACTAGTTCAACGCCATCGTCTACTGCGACGCGTCAGAACGCGAAATCTTTCTGAAGCGGGATTGCTGCAGGATCTCTGGACTGCCTTATGGATGATTCTTGAGCATTCTTCGCTGAACACGCCCCAATTGTTCAATGTGGGGTTTTCCGAGTTCATCCTCGACGTGATGTGTATGCTTTTGCAAGACACCGATTCTCATTATAAAGAAGAGACCCGTCTTTCTCTTTGGCTCACTGCTTTGACCTTGACAACCGGTGCGTCTGCTGATGCTTACTCGTTGACGTGACTCACAATGATGTGTCAGGCGATGCTCGAAGTAAATCTGAGGAGACAAGAGACAGAATTCTTTCCCTTCTGCGTCCATTTACGCTTCAGGTAAGGATAAATACGTGACCGCATATTAGCCGACTCTCACACCAGATTTTCAATCAGGACCCTGGCATCATACCTCATCCCGCTGTCGTAGTTACAAGAGATACGGCTTTGGGCCGGAAACAGGAAGCACCTTCGGTCTTCCACTATTCTCGCATGAAAATTGGAACCTGTCCTGATCCTTCGTATCCGGCAATCATCTTGACTTTTGCCTTGAAAGAGGTTGACCTCCTCCAAGCTCCTCCACATCTCCCTATTGATAGAGCTACGGCGGTAGCAACCCAGCGTTCAGGGCCCACAGTCCAAGACTACGACGTCATTTCAACGTTTAGGACACCTCTTTTTGCCGACTGTGATCCTTGTAAAAAAAAGCGGCACCAAGTGGCAGAACACTTTTTGGGAACATCAGACTCGGCTCCAGGTTCTCGCAATCCTTCCCCTCTCGAAGCTGTGTGGGAAGGGATGTATATGGCAAGTCCTTTCTTCTCGCCCGTTACTTTCTCCAATTCAATTGCTTAGGTTGCCCCTGTCGCTGCGAACCACGGCCACTCTTCTTCTTCGAGCACAACGTGTGAAGACCAAGACTACTTATGCCGAACACCGATGCAATGTTGCATTGATCCGTCGCATAGACATAGATCGAGGCACCCAAAACAATCAGAAGTGTGGAGCATCAAGCCCTACGAGGTAAGCTCCTAACATTGTCAAGCACTGTTCATACCAACAGCTTGGCCTGTAGGAATCTGAGCTTGTCATCAACCTGTTTGAACAGCTTGAGGATGGCGGTGTTGACACTCCACTTGGCCACGATGCGTGTCTGTTTGAGGGAGAGGTACGTCATTCCCATCTTCTGCTAGTCTGAAATAATGCTGAACCTAATCTTGTAGACATCGGAGGAACATGAGCAAGCATGGGGCGGTTTTCGATTCATCGGAAAAACCACCACGGACGGGTCAATCATTCTCAAACGCACACCCGTAAGTTTGTCTTCCGGTCCACGATAAGGACAATTATTGACGTGCTGCATACGCGTTGTCAGAAAGATTCCATGAATCTTGGATCTAGCATCTGGGTGTTTGAAGGAAAGCTTTGTTATGGATCGGCTTTTGTAGGGCGCTGGCGATCCTCTGAGATCGGAACTGCGGGGGGGATCAGTGGCGTTTTCAGTCTGCGAAAGAGACCAAAGGACAGCTGAGGGAAGTACGCCCGGTAACGATCAGGGCACATAATTCTTTGTTCCATTTGGTACAGTACTCTCATCCTAGTTGTAAATTATCGACAAGTTATGATAATGCCGTTTGTTTTATAAAGTTTAGCTCAATATAAGCTGCTAGTGTTTGTCCTGAGGAATCTTGTCAGCAAGATTGCAGTTCCGAAAGGACCAGCGTGGAAAGAGGGTTGAACAAGACGGCATATATGCCGTATCAAGAATTTAACTATCCAGAGGTCGAACGAACACGGGTGAATAGGATGGGATGAAAAAACACAGGGACGGCCGCAGGTTTCCTTGTCTAAAATGGGGAGACAAGAAATCGAAAGAAGCGCAGTCGGAGAGGGAACAAGAAAATGGTGCAGCAAAGACGTGAGAGATGCGTCCGTCACGGTACTTCGATGTAAACGCGGAAGCACCCGAGAAACACTGGATTGGACAGAATGGAATACGAAAGCGGGAGCTGACAGAAAATAGAGGAAGCGTTGATTATTGAGATAACCCGGCGTCGACCTTGCCATTAAACAGAGAAGACGCGATATGACCTACCAAAATAAGGGCATTGCAAACGAGTGATTACAATACGCTCGCCCGAGATAGCGTGAATTGTAGACTTCAAGGGGCTCGTTCGCTGCACGTCCTGAGACGAGACCTCCTCATTTTCAGATGAGATCTCCAGGTAACAAATCTAGTCCCATCCATATAAACTGAACCTAGTTTAGCCGGGCGTTAGGGTCTAATGGTTTCGACGATAAAGGCTATAAAGCATTTGGGACTAAGAAAAACAGGCACCTTACCATACACATGTAGGACGCCGCTGGTTTTTCTCAAAAAGGTTCCATGAAAGCCATGCCTTGCAGAAAGTGTTCCCGGAGACGAGTTGAAAGACACGTCCAAGGTTATCTCGTGTTTGTATACGTGGGTGATGGGAAGAGGTATCAAAAAAGTCGAGATTCGATAAGATAAAGGCGTCGACCTGAAATCTGTTCCGATCAGTCCCCAAGAAAAAACACGCGTGCAAAGAATCCATAACTTCGATGCGAAGTTACTGAATAGCAGCATTATGACCGTTTTGTTCGCAGCCGTAGAATCTCAGGTTTGACGGTTATAACCCTGAAATCTCGGACGAGGTGTGGATGCAGTAGTGGGATGCAGTTCAGAGAAAGACGACAGACATATGGTACGGCTGCTTCTTCGCCTTTTGAGGATAAAACAGGTTGGTACACCATCCGAAACTCGCTCAATGAGACACTTGGTACTCAGGATGTCTGTTTGCAAGGGTCCAGAAGGTAGTCATGTGTCGAGGTCATTAACACTGTTTCATGCAACTGTAGTATTGAATCCCGGAGCACTACATCCGAGCCCCATTATGAGAGACCACACAACCTTGAAACCTTATTTTGTAGGCCGCCGCGAATCTTTTGGAATGAGCAATTCAACTCGGATTGGGACAACCATCACCACAGGGGCTTCGAAAAATACTTGACTGTAAGGGGACTTTGACTTCAAGGGATTGATTCTAATGGTTTGCTGATCGGATGGCCCTGGACACAGCTGTGCACATGAGGAATCAAGCGGGTGAACGAAGAAAGAGGTTCGATGTCGGGCCAACTTGAAGTAAGTTGTATCCGTCTTAAGGGATCCATGAGTTCTTGGAAAACTTACCAGGTTAGGCCGTTTGCGTCTGGTTCTGTAACTTCAACTGGACCCTTGAAAGAATCAAGATTTGCCGGAAGCCCGCATCACATCGCATCGCATTGTTTGGTTAGTGCCAGTCGAGTGCTCACATTCATTAATCCTTGACGTTGGTATTCGCATTGCTACCCAGAACGGCCATGAAACGCCTTTGCGCAGAAAGTTGAATCATTATGAGTAATGCTTGACGTCTTTGTTATGCACATGTTTTGTTCAATTTGTTTGCTCTTGTTATTCCTGCCCTTTTTCCACGACCGCATCACCTTGCAACCGTCGCTCATTACCGCCATGCTCACGCAAATTTCTGTCCTCTCACTGCTTGCTGCTGCTGCTGTTGCTCAGTCTTCGGTGACTACATTTTCCTTGTTTTAAAAAAGGTTACTCATCGTTGTAGACGACGACCACAGCATCATCTACCTCGACAGCGAGTCCACTTGTCCCTACTGACATCTCGTCTGGATGCGCCACCTTTTTGAATGGCTTCAATACAGGGACTAGTCTTTCACCTTGCCTGAATGCAGTGACCAATGCGACACAGTCGTTCGCGCCTGGCTCCAATGCCACAGCAGCGGATGTAACTGAGGCACTGGGAAATCTTTGTTCTCCCGCTACAAACAGCACCTGCTCAAGCACTGCAATCCGCACAGCGCTCAGCGATTTTGAGTCGAATTGCAGCGCCGAAGTGGGCACCAACCCAAATGTCACGGCAATTTACGAGGTTCTCTATGCTTTCACTCCCCTGCAGACAACTTTGTGTGCTACTAATGACGATGGTTCGTACTGTGTTGCCCAGACATCCAAGTACGCCCAATCAGCCTCGTCACCTCAGAACGTCTCCTATACATCTGCTGCGGGCGCACTTACCCCTAACCTGACCGCAATCGGGCAAGGCAACTTTCCATTCCTCTGCCTGACCCCAAGCACTCCGTCGAACCTGTTGTGCACTACTTGCGTTCGCAAAATCATGGCTGCATGGATCAGTTGGGAAAGTTCGATGCCATACCCATCAGGCATCACTAACAGCCTATCCCTTGCTGGCCAAGCACCGTTGTACAACACGATCAACACCCAGTGCGGAGCTAATTTCCTCAACCCTACCCTTCAAGCTGCTGGAAGTTTGTCCGACGGCTCTGGTGATTCCAGCGCTGCTCTTTCGACTGTCGCTGACATGAAGACGGTCCTTACTGTGGCATTGGGTCTCGCCGCTGCCCTTTTCATTGATAGAATTTAGAGATCGCTGCCTTTAAAACACTTCATGACTATCTTTACCTTTCACTTTCTTTTCTAACTGATACCCCAGATTTATTATTCTAGTCTGAAGATCTATTAGGGGACTTGTTCACTGCAGGGTTAACAGTGAGGCATCTGTGACTCTTGGGTCTGTTGTGTCTATCCGTATCAATACAATGGCCCGTAGCCGACGTATCATTTATTTGTCTGTGTTAGATGGCAACATGTTAACGTTTACAGCGACAAGACGTTAACGTTGTGTTGATGTGCTTTGACGTGGAACACCTCCCGAATCCGAACTTTACCAACAGTTTCGACGGGGATTTCAAGGAAGGAAGCCAGTTGGAGCTAAGCCCAATTCCTACTACTGCAATTGCAAGTCTACGACCACGCGGACTTGAGACGAGATCAACAGACGCCCAGACCCTGTTGTTGGACGTAAACTCGTGTGTATGTATCTCAAACACCCCACAGCACATGCGAAAAACGTGGGGCGGGATGGGTAAGTGCCGTGTATATCGCGACACGCTGGATTGTAGTATTCTCAGTGGTGACATGAAGGCCGTAGGCCCATATCAGATAGATCATCAGACAGCTCAATTAGGGGCTAATTGGCGATCACGCCAACGATACAATAGTCTATAGGAGGAGAAAGAATCCGTCGAGTTCACATTAAAAGAGACTGGAAGAATACTCCTCCCGCGGCGTTGCCAACTGAACTAACTATGATCATCGCCCGCTGGCACGAAAATGCACGAAGGGCCATCGATCCTACTAGCAGTGATAAACTATAGGAGAAGATAGGAACCGCTCGCCGGAAAGGACTTCTAGACTGCGTTGACGGTTCGCCACTTCCCGACGTTGCAAAGCGGTCCCTGTTGTAATCCTTCGCGGGAGATCCAGCTTTCACCTTCTGACTGATCACTTTGGTTATCAATGTTCGTTAGCTATAGGGGACGCATTCTTGGCTGTCTGTCTGAGAAGTACGGACGGCCCAGGCTTCTCCATTGAATACACACTCCTAGCCACCAACACTTCTGCGGCTTTGAGGCGCGGAGACCCAGGCTAGCGTGAAGAAGCATGAAGGAAGAAATTTCTGACCTACGTTTCACTTACTGTAATCGAGCTTGACAAACTCCATTGATTAGATCTGTTCCATCAACGATTCGCATACGATAGCCTTGGGCTGTGAAGCGCACAAATTTACGTCTTACTAGAGAATTCAAATTCATTCGCGGGAGGAATCGATGAGATGATAACGGTTTATCAGGCTGCCTCACTTCAAGTTCAGCTAGGAGCCCGATGTATTGAAGCGAGCTGGGGGACGCTGGAAGGCACGTTCAAGTCACTCCATATGCAGCAATGCTATTCTGCCCGCTGTACACACACTGGCCAGCAGAGGAAATTGCCGGTGAGTCATCAATTAATCCGAGCCAAGTTATCCATGTACAGTCTACTAAGAAGGAATGGAATAACGCCCCGATAAAGAACGATCGGGCCTCTTCGAACTAATACTTCGACAGATGGAACCATGTGGATTCGGAATTTCAATCAATTCAGAATCGACGTCGCCTTGAAGACTTAGCGGGCTTGGCGTGAGTGTAAAACTTGTGAAGACGCGACTCCTATGTACCAGCCTTACTAGAGACAGGTTCGGCTGTACTACCTAACATTAGAACACGCTGAAAAGTGTGTTCGATGGTATAGGACCCGGGAAAAAGGTGTGGACAGAATTGAACATAACCACACTTGACCAGGTTCCGAGAGGAAAAGGAAGATGCTTGATAATCTGGTAAAAGGAGCTCTTCCAGCCAGGAAGGCAGTCTCGATCTTGCTGGGATAAATCAAAATGTTACGAAGAACGGAACGAGATCCAATTGACAGGGCCTCATTGTCTGGTAAAAGAACGGAGCAAAAATCAGGGAAGACCTTGTACAACCCAATCGGTCATAAGCGAAACTTCGGGAGACAAAACGATGTTTAACCCTGTTCGCAGTACACAACTCGAGTGATGTACCGGCTTGGAGCGTTAAGCCGGCTGGGACCAGCCGAGCCGCTAATTTAACGGGGTTATCGGGTCTTCTAATGTTTCGCGTTCTACCTACATCATGCACGCATCATGCATCGGCTGAATGACACTGCATGCTCCTTATTTCATGCTGTTAGCACTAGCTGCCGGATTGTAAGGTGTTCAGAAGGTATCTGTGCTATAATCAATCTTGTCTCCGATGGTTTCTGATACTTACTTTTGTGATAGGTTGTAGTATACATCTGAGCCACGGCCTGAGCCTAAGCGGGCTTAAGCCGTGATTCCGAGCGGCTTCGGCTCAGGCTGGTAAGCCTACGCCGGACCGGCACATCACTGAAGTCTCGAAGAATTCATGTTGAAAAATATTAAGAGCCAAAGAAGGATACAATAGGCGTTGATAGGATCCGGGCATTTAAAATAGTCATCGTTTGGACAGTGAAAGGTTTCACGGAAACAAACTCCTTCCATTCACCCGATCGAGCTTGAATTCATACTTATGCGAGCACAGAAAGTCTGAGGAAGGAAGGAAGGAGATACCCAGCACAAGGTCTCATTAAAGAACGGCCGGGACCCGCGCTACAGGAAGCAGGCCCGGGGGTCCAACTTGAATCCGCTCGTGCTGCGGACGTCTCAAGTCAAGAATCGGATCCAAGAGAGGAAGTAAGAGTTTGCCGTAAAATCGGTGTCTGATCTAGGCAAACCCCGTTAAGCCAGGGTGGCAGAATTTTGAGGCGCAAACCCAACGATTTCATCGTACAAAGTCCAACTCCGAGTAGCTGTTTTTCATATTACAATATTTGGAACTATGAAGAAGCTCTTGGCGACATATTGCTAGGTAGATGTACCTCAATTAGAGCGCCACAACGAATTTGATGAAAGACCCTGTACTGATCAAGGGTTGAAAGGTGTGGAAACTACGTATACAGTCAGTATCTCCGTCTTTCTCAATGAGTTGCGTCACTTTTGTAGTTCGAGTTTATGACGCATTTGGCTTGGATTTGTCTGTCCCTGATTAATCAACCCGCAAAGGTCGATGAGAAATTATGCCCTGATAGCAAGCCATTGAATTGAACTTACGGTATCGTGTATGCAATGACGATGAGTGTTGGATCCAATTTGATCGATCGACCGAATTATTCTCATCGCATCTGCTCCTACACTTAAACGCTTTAGGCTAAGGATGTCACGGAAGAGGGGGAGTCAGAAGACAGGCACCCTCAACTATGTTTCATTCTTCTTTGATCCACGACCGATTGGCCAATCTGCAGAGGACTCCAAAAGGACGCAGCATATTCAATGTCTAATAATATATTTTATTTGAGAACGTGCGTAAAGTGCGACTCACGTTGGCCGCAGTTATTCACTTGCTTGTCTAGTGGAACTTGTCGGAACGAGGAGACTCAGGAGAGGGGGGGAAAAGCTTGGAGCATATTAGGTATTACGGGTCCGGTTCTAGCAGCCTGTCTCGATCCGACAACCTCAAGGTTATGAGCCTTGCGCCATGCTGCTTGCAAAAAAATACCGTTTTGATATTCTCTCAAAATCACTCGAGAACTCGACGTCAAACTGTCACGTGACTCGGAATTGCTACACAAACGGGACGGAACCTTCACTTAACCCGTTGATATCACTATTAATTATAGTTGCCAAGGACCATCTAAATTACTTCCCCACTCGCTGACCCTTGGTCCTAGACGCCGTCTGAGCCTCCACTTTCGCATCCCTAAATTTCCCTTTTATCGAATCCACCGCGCCCTTCCAGGCTTCGTATCGACCCGGAAGGACAAGTGGTTGGTGGTCTGGACGAGGTAGAATGCTGAGCGCACGACGAATAGAAGGCACTCCGAAGAGGAGGGTTTGAACGGTGCTGAAGAGCGATGTTGTTATGAAGTAGACAATGAGACCCTATAAGGCAGTGAGGTTCACTGAGAAGTACGGAACGACGCGCCTTACCGATGGGAGCTTGAGCACTAAAAGAGGGATTATCCAGCTCGCGTCGAGAGCAACGCGTATCCAGGGCGCATATTCTGGTTTCAAACTTGTATCTGGCGATTTGAGCATAGTCTGGTGCGCTATCAGAAGATGATAAACGCGCAGAATGGACCCACATGAATCGCCAGCCTCATTGCAGCAAAAGAAATAACAGGCAAGACCCAAGTTGGATCAGCTACAGTCAAGTCCGGTACCCAAGGGAACCCGCTTTGGGTGAGTTGAATGACTGGGAACCGACATAACTTTTGAATCCCAAAGAACAACCCGAGCTGAATCATCAACTGAATGAAGGGACTTCGCAAGGCTACCAAAGGCCGAAACCCCACTTTTTCTTGAAGCCGCTGTAATTCGCGGAGTTTCATTTGTTTAGCAATGAGATTCTTTGCAGGAATTTCACGGATTTCTGTGGTTAGTTTTTCGAATTGGGGTTTTATGAGGTTCAGACGGGAGGTCGTTTGGATTGCTTGTACTGCCACTGGGAGTTGGATTACGCGCCAGAGGATTGTTCCGAGGACTATGGTGTAGAACCAAGGTAAACCGGTCGATACATTTAGAAGTTCAAAGGACCAGCGTATCCAGCCGGCAGGTGTCCAACCAGAGGCAAGACCGAGGGAGGCTAGGTCGCCGTATTGAAGCGGTGGAATTGGTAATGAGTCCACCGTAGACGCAATAGAAGATACAGTTTCCGAGACAGATTCAGAGGAAGTACTAGCATGGCGGCGTGGTAAATTTAGGCATGAATAGGTATCCAGACGTGTTCTAGAGCACTGGCAATGTTTATACAGTTTGCATACGATGCACAGGCTCACCTGTATCAACATAGAGGTCAGTGGGCGAGGACTGTAATGAAATGAACGGAAATGGAAGGGGACACAGAGAGAGCTGTTCAGCCTGGTATTTCGTTAGAATATTCAGCAAAATAACACGTTAAAAGCGTGCCTCGAGGCAGGCCGTAGCGCAGCTCTCGCGAACAGCGACATCGGAAAAATTAGGAAGCTTCCGATCCAAACATAGCACAACAAACTCCGAAAGTCTCGGCCGATACGGTCCGAATCCCGGATCTACCTTCTTTGTACTCCAACCACCACTTCATGAATCCATGAGTCTCCGCTACAGGTACCTAGCATTTGCATCACACTTTATGTTATAATGTTGCAGAGGCCATCGTGCAGACTCATTCAAACCATCAGACTTACCGGAACTCGTCGAGGTCCGTGCACGACAGCGTACTTTCCATGGTGCATACTCCCGCACTGCATTGGCGAATTTGGGATATGCATTGACATTCTTGCGTCTCTTTGATCAACGTTTCTACAAAAGTCAGTCTTTCATCTACGCCGATTAGTCTAACTCGACTTGGCAGTTGGCATTCTCTTTGCGGTACTAGGAGGTCTCCTCTACGTGATCGCCTACTTTCGTGCACGGCACTCTCAGCATGATTTTGCTGACCAGGAAAAAGAAATTGCGGTCTACCCGCATGCAATGAAAACTGTAGGACAGTCGGGACGTGTATTTGGTAGGCCATTTGTCACGGCTGGATGGATTGTTGTCGCTGTTTCGTGTGTTGTAGCAGGGATGGAGATTGCATTGCTTGTACTCATACTTCAAATTTGACAAAAGCACAGCTCTGATTTAATCCTATGTGGAACGAGGGCGGTCTCGGAGTTTGGTAGCAAGCTGTCCGGACCGTCTACTCTTATCTCTGGAAACCAGATAAGCTAAGTATGAAGATTCCAGCTGCCAGCCTCGAGGAAATGGTAGGTCGTTAACGGCTGTTTTACGTCAAAGCTTATAATTAACAGACTCCGAGAAATCGCGATTGTCCGCTATAGTCCCGCTGTTTTTGTGACCCCGAGAGTCTTCTGAAACCTTGGTGCCAGTGGGAGACTGAACGTGTCTTTCATTCAAAATTTGTCTGTTAAGCACATTTTTGACACAACCACCCCGAAACTGCCTCTATGCGCGCTTGGACGAGCATTCAATATCACAATGCGCCGCTGTGGACTCGTGAAGCCTTCTCCCGACAACCGATCGCTCATCTTCCAAACACGAACACCGAGTCTTCGCTAGATCTGAAATATCTTACCAGATATCGATCTTATCGCCCTAGCTCAATCAGTGAACCGATGTCATAAATAACAGCTAACAACAGCCTCCGAAATATGCTGGAAAAAAACCTGTCGCTTCCTGGCTATCACTCATTTTCGTTTGGAATGTTAGAAGGTTGCTCAAAGTGCCCGAAATGGACAACAAATGACTTGAGCAAGTAAACCTAGGACGCATGCATATTTTTGTCGGAAGGAAGGAAGGAGATACCCAGCACAAGGGGGCCCGCGCTACACGAAGCAGGCGTCCAATCCGCCTGTGCTACAGACGTCTCAAGCCACGGCCGTAGTGGAGTCCGAGGGTTTGAAAAACAAGTGACTCGTCGGATGAATCACTTGGCAAAGTTTTCAAATGCTATCTGTACCCGTGTCCAATATTCTGGATGATTGCAACGCATCCTCTGAAGCTTCAAGTTTTGAAGTTTTGGTCCGAGTCGAGTTTGATATCTGCCATGGGAGAAGCTCGTCAGTCGATCAAACTTGAAGGTATTTCACACTCCTACGCCCTGCGTTGATGCTTTCGTACTAGTATTGGGAACAGATCAACTTGGCTTGTGTCATCTTCATTAAAGCAACGGGATTGAATCCTCTTGTCACAGCAACCGCTAGACAACGGAGCAAAGTTCAAGGTGTACGCTATCACTCATTGCCATCATGTCCAAATTTCTTCGAAACCTAACCACGTCAAATCCACGTTCCAAATTGAATTCTGCTTTGCGCTCAAGATCTTTTGAATAACATTAATGTTGCCATGCGCACGTAGCTATAGCGGAGGTAGTCGACGCTAGCGGCTGGTAATGTCGTTTTCATAATCCCTAATAAGTAGGTCGTGCACCCTGACCGAAATGACCGAAAGTTTTAATGACTGAGGTTGGAGCATGTCCGGACCTTGGAAAGGCTATGTCGAATCGCCATTCAAACTCTGAAAATCACCTTCTACATTGCAGAAAAGCTCAAAATACCGTGTCGTGGCTCGCCAGCAATTGCCCAAATTGAGCAGTTGCTACGCGAATGTTTTTTTAATGCCGCTACATGCTGTCACTATCCTATTCAACCAGTCGAATGAGATTTTGAGAAAATCGTCGAAGTTGGTCTGTTGGGCCAATCATCAGAGGTCCTAGTAAATTGTTATCAGAACAGCTGGAGCCTACCAAGTGCGTTCGAAAATTCTCTTTCACGGGTATTTCATCTGATGGTTGGCTATACCACAAAGATTCGAGTTGAAATCAGTCGACATCGTATAGAGTCGATGCCTCATGATCCATGCGGGTTGAGCTGGTCTCGATTTTTTCTACTCTTCAAATGTCCCTTTTTAAATATTATTCATTATTTCTCACAGTCATCAACTCAAAGTCCTTTCATCCGTTACTCCCCGAGTTGCAACTCCTTTCAACTCTTTTCACCTTCCTTATGCTGATCTATCCTCATCCACCTTCGACCTATGGTCACCTTCACCTTGGCTGCATCCAGATCGATGCACACTCGTCCTAACCGTCCTCTGTGTTGTCTACCTTCTTATTGTCTGCACGCTGTCAACTACATCCGCTGCTCCAGTGAAGGGTCACCCATAGTCCTTCTTTCACGCTGTCTTGTGTGTCCCTGTATCCTTTTTTACTGTCCGACTCCACGCTCTATAAGGTCCTGGTTATACTCTGAGTGATAGACCTGTAGAATTGCCAATGAGTACGGGCGATCATTCATACGTTCAACTCCGAGCCTGTACAGCTATTCAGCACTGGGGCAACTTGAAGGGAAACGACTTTGCGTCATGGGTTCTAGTACTACCCCTGGGATGGCCTAGTATACGCGTAGGGGATAGATACAGTTGAGTTTCGGCACACGAAATCTGGAGTGGTGGCATGTTCCAGCGTACTTTCGAGGACCGTCCCTGATCGTAGGGAAATATCTACCTACGACCCACTTAATGTTATGCGACTGATCGTGTTACCTAACTCAACACCAACACCGTCACGGTCGTCTCAGCTGCTAGTTGCGAAGACGAAGAATATTACTACTCATCATGGATGTTCTGTGTTGTCTTCTGCCGATTCTGTCGCTGTACTTATCTGCAAATTCAGCGAATATATAATTCGCTGAATTTGAGCGGCGCATGAGACGCTGGTCTCACAAACTGACCACGATCGCGACATTGGGGTGCGGTTTAGCCTGAGCTAGCGCCGTCAGGCTAGCGGTAGTTCAAGGTATTATGGATAGGCTACTCACTGTCGTCATGTTCAAGTTATGTTCTCTCTCAAATTCCACCTTCTAAATTTAACTTTCCTTGCGTTGGAACATTACGGCGGTCATCGCGATGCCAGGCTTAGGACGTGACCATAGCGGTTTTTGGGGGGTTGTTGTCGGATGTATCAATGTCGATACTAGGAATAGGAGAAAAATACAGTGGGAGTCATACTGTATTTTTTCCTATTCCTAGCATCGAAGGACTGGAATGGGATCCCTGGTGGTACCTATGGGCCAAGTATTGTCATCAAAACAGCCGGTGGGCGTCGTAAAATCGAGTTGGACCTCCACACTGCTCGAGATATGGCGGTTCGCGCTAAGAAAGAGATGCGCAGGAAAGGCAGACACGTCTCGGATATCGGTATTACTCGTTCATTCATTAGCGACAACTGTAATAAATCTTGCAGCTTGAGGAGGTCTTCCCGGGACAAACGTACCCTGTGGACGGATTACCAGCTACCCATGTATTCTAACTGGCGCAGATGGGGCCCTATGGTGTCCGGGAAGGGTGTGTGGCAAGTGAGACAGTCAATCAGCAATGGCATCAGGAAAAAGGCCCCGGTGTCCCCGGTGTGTCCTGGGACATCCCAGAGGCATCCAGAGGCATCCCAACACATCTATAAGACATCCTAAGACACCTCAGGATGCGTCGGGACGGGATGCTGGATGTCCCAGTACACTTTGAGGACACTGGGGACACCGGGGCCTTGGTCACTTTTTCCTGATGACTCAGTGACTCGGATGCCTTTATAGGGCCGTCAGCTGGGCCGTCAGCGCAGAGGATGGAAGATTCAACGCTCACCTAAATTTTATCATAGTGTGCTGTTTTTATGTTCGAAAGAGACGTGTCTTCATGGAGTTTATGAGACGATTCACATTTCTGTAATCGAGGTCTGGCAAGTTATGCGGCTTTGTGTTACCTAATCATTTGGGTGTCCATCCTTGCACAATGCAGCCACCAACACCGTCGTCGACGCCCGTTGCGGAGGAGGAAGAATACTACTCATCGTTGTCGTTGTTTCTTGTTTGTATCCTGCTCATTCTGTCGCTATGGACGTCGTATTACCTGCAAATTAAGCGAATCCGAGCTGTGCATGAGACGCTGGTCTCGATTTTTGCTGGGATGGCCGTCGGTCTCATTGTCAGAATTCTGCCAGACCCTATGATTCGTGAAATGCTGGTCTGTGTTTTGCCGAATCCGCATGCTTCTTCCTTATGTTTTACAGACATTCAAACATACAATCTTCTTCAACTTGTTGCTGCCACCTATCATCCTCAATTCAGGCTACGAACTCAAACAGGTTTGTTCTCAATTTCGGAATAGACTGTCGCTGACTTCTCCAGGAAAACTTTTTTCGAAACTTTGGCTCGATCCTGACATTTGCATTTCTCGGCACGTTCATCTCTGCTGTTGGCGTTGGGTACGTGTCAGCGTCTGCCAATCGGTCACTTACCACTCGCAGAACAGAATCATCATATATGTCTATTCAACTCTCGGCCTCGAATCATTAGAGCTTACCCTGGTGGAATGCCTTATATTCGGCTCAACCCTCTCAGCCACAGATCCAGTAACAATCCTGGCCATCTTCAATCAGTACAAGGTTGACCCCAAGCTGTACACCATCATCTTTGGTGAAAGTCTTCTCAACGATGCAGTCAGTATCGTTATGTACGAGTGAGTGTCTCGTCCATATCACCGTGTTCCGCTGAGCCAACTTGAATATCAGAACTCTGAATCAAATCAAGGAATTCCACGTCTTCTCCGTATTCAACTCGATAGGAATCTTTCTTGTCTCATTCAGCTTCTCCATGATACTAGGCGTCGCATTTGGCCTCGCAACTTCTCTCATACTCAAGCACTCCTCCCTATACCTCTATCCCTCAATCGAATCCTGTCTCGTAGCTCTCGCAGCCTACACCTCCTACTTCTTCTCAAACGGCATCACACTCTCCGGCCTCTCTCTCTCCGGAATCGTCTCTCTCCTCTTCTGCGGTATAACCCTCAAACACTACGCCTACCACACAATGTCCCGCAGAACCCAACGCGCAACAAAATACATCTTTCAAACCCTCGCCCAACTCTCTGAAAATTTCATCTTCATCTATCTTGGCTTATCCTTGTTTACGAGCGCTCCTACATCAGAACGTGTAACGAGTTATGTCAAGCCACTGTTCATCGTGGTCGCAACAGTGGCGGTTATCTTTACTCGCTATGCCGCTGTCTTTCCCCTTTCGGAAGCTATCAATTTATTCCATAAACATGCCAGAGGTCAGAGGAATGAAGAGATTCCTCATTCTTATCAGATGATGCTCTTTTGGGCTGGGTTGCGCGGTGCCGTAGGTGTTGCACTCGCTGCTGGATTCAAAGGAGACAACGCGGTGACGTTACGAACAACTGTTCTTGTCGTTGTCGTTATTTCCGTTTTACTCTTCGGAGGCACTACCGCTAGAATGCTCGAAGTTTTGGGTATACGGACTGGTGTTGAGGATGAAGCTGCGAGCAGTGACGACGAGTACGCTCCCCCACCGTTTTCACCTCGCGAAGGATCCAGGAACGTTTGGCTTGGGGGGAGAAGGGATACCCCCCGTCGTTGGATCAATTACAACGATGACGAATTAAACCATCTCGCACCACCACCTTCAGCTCCAAGATCCGCACCCGCTTACGCTAGAGGCGCTTACGCTCCTCCTCCGAGACATTACTATAACCATCAATATCAATTCCAGCCACCATCTTCACCTCTCCACAACAACACCAATGGAGAAATCTTCTCCACTGCTTCCTCAGATACGGATTCAGATTCGGGAGAAGTCTTACCTCTCGTGAACACAGCTACTGGCGCCTCCCCTGGGGCAGGCGCAGGGACACAAGCAGCCCCACCAGGCGCTTCTTCACGTCCTCTAAGCGCTTCTGCGTCATTGGAAGATGGAAAGTGGTTTCAAGCGCTTGATGAACGATATCTCCTCCCCTTATTCACAAATGCCACCGCAAGTCGGACGTTCCACGCTCGTCGAGCCCGTCGTAACGCCAATGCCAACGGGAATGGTGCTGGTGGTGCTGGTGGCGGCGGTGGTGGTGGGGGTACGACGGGAAGTAGATCGGGGAGTGTTATTGGGACACCAGTCGATAGTGAAGACGAATTGGAAGCACAGGAGATTGAACTTTCTACGGCGCCTGCAACAGCACGTACGAGTCCTGTTCCGGGGAGGACTCAGGAGAGTAGGATTGAACGGGGATTGCCTAGTCCCATGTTGAGATCGTCAGGGTCTGGATCGTTGAATGGATCGTCGTCGTCATGACTCCGTTAATACCTTTATTACTTTTAGAAGACGTGATGGGTTGGACACCTTCACAAAATAATAATCGATCCGATGTATACAGTGAGCTACTATTAAGCACCCGGGATAAGGTAGTAGCTATAGTGAAGAAAGCAAAAACCGATAGCATAACTTAGCAGGTGCTACATCTGGTAGAGTAAAGGTAGTAATAGTAAGTATAGAATGCACATGTGGAAAGGCCCTAGCCGGCCAACATGTGTGGGTAACCAATTCGAAGGTATACCTAAGGATACATGTGTCTCGAACGATAGTGTTCACATAAGATCTGCACGTCTGAGATGATCCCGTAAGATAGATTCCTCCACTGTTCGTAGACATTTCATCAGTCAAGGAGATGACCGCAGTTTACCATCGCTTACCTGCGCCAAGAGTTAAAGCTGTTGCCCTTGTATCCTGAAAGAAATCGATCATCAGAAATGAACAGGAAGCAGGGAAAGACTGTTTACAATAACAGATGTTAAATGAACGTAAAACGTTCGTTGTACTGGTGAGTATTGTTTAGATATCTCTTTAAAATGCTGTTGGAAATCTAGACAGCAAGGGTGTGAGCGCTCATTGAACAGTGGGAGAAATGTAAACCGTACATCGCGTGGCAGTTGCCAGATCATTCTTCCTATCCCCAAAGCTGGGAACGGAATCTCGAACTCGGACTCCACGCATCAGTTTGGCCTGTAAAAGATCACATTTGTTAAGGAAAAGGATGATCTGAGGGGGTGGTTGATCATCAGTATCAATATCTCATTCCGTCGGCAGCTGACTCACTTGTGTCCGTGCGAGAAGTTTGCATGAGCAGACTGACTTCCATAGCAGGTAGCTATCTTCTAATCGATTGATTCGTCGGTCTGCACCAGTCAAATGTCAGATGGACGTCGTGTGATAGCCATTTGGCGTCAAATCACGGACCTTCAGCAAGTTTTTCATCAAAGCAAGAGACTGAAATGGCAACATCATTCAGTATGATGATTTGGCTCAATGATGAGAGAGGACGTACTCGGGCTGTGGATGTTCTGGTTAGCGAGGTAATCAGCAGGCAAGTGAACTTACGCAAGGAATATAATAGCGTCGGCTACATCGGAAGCACGAGTTAGTGTTGCTTGTGTCAGCTTAGCGACGATGCATACCATCATCAAAGTAAGGATACCATGCAGCACGCTAACCGAGACAGATATCAGTCAGCCGAGAGGAGCAAGATGCTTGGCACTTACAGAACTTCGGGTCCCGCCCACATCATACAGCCGCCACTCCTGACCGACTGTCCTACCTGGGATTGATGAATCAGTTCTGTCTACAAAGTGTATCAAGGACGCTTACCGTTTTCAAATATGAACTTGTATTCCTGCACGCCTAGTGTTCGTAGTCGGGCACGAATGATGTCATCATCACTAGGCTGATAATTACGGACAGCTATACGCTCGGCATCCGGGAGGAAGCTATGTTAACATCAGAGGGTGTCTCTACCGCAAAACGGGATGCTTACAATCCAGCCGAGTCCTCAAGCCTTGTTTTCCGTCTTCCAAGCATCTCGCGAACAACGGGGTCCTCCCATAATGCTAACATGTCATCCCGACACTCTGCGATAACCTCGGTGGTTTCATCGTCCTTTGATTTGAGCTTTCGCAGCGTGCCCGCCGCACCTGTCTCTGGGCGCATCCGTCCAGCCCGGAACACGTCCAAAGCTGATTTCCATCCATTTGTAGAATTGATAGAGAATTCCTTCAGCGCAGGACGGTCTGAATCGAACGGAGCTGCGGAAGTAACACTTGTAGAGATGGGTTCTGTAGTTGCCGCGCCTATTCGCCGCTCCAAATCTGTTTGAATCCGCCGTAGAGGTCCTAGTCGTAGCGCCAATACTCTGTGTTTCTCCTGAAATTTCAATGGAAGCTTGGATTGGCGAGGAGATCGTGGTACAACATGCAAGTCCTCGGAAGAGTCGCTAGAGTCCGATGAATGTGCACCTGGGGACATTTCCTGTGACATTTCTTGGAGGACAAAGTTTACGTTCCGGACGAGATTGAGGAAGACGACAGAGCGCCATGCTGAACGTTCTTCTGTCCATTCGCGCCTTGCATAACAGAGTTGGAAGTCTACAAGTCAAGTTGAGTATTGGCAAAGCATTGTACAGCTTGTATGCCTCACTTTTCAAGGTAGCTGTTGACGGAGACTTGTGAGATAGATACCACGACTTGCACGAACGACCCACCTGTCTTGCCAGCCTCGGCTTGTCCTGCGAATGTTGAGCACTTGCATAGTTACAAAAATCAAACAGCGCACCCAACAACAGAAGCTTTACTGGCTTCTTTTTTCGTTTTTCGCTGTCGCGTTCCCTGCGAATCTGCTCGTCGATTTCATCGCTTGCAGACCGTAAGCCTGCGATATGCCCGTTCGACCTAACAGTACAGACCTTATCCGTCGAGCTTCAGCTTCACGCAGCAACCGTTCTTCTCGCTGAGCTGGTGTTTCGTCTGCGGGGGGCGCAATAGCCAAGGCGAGGGGATCATCTTCAATGGCGGACTTGCCCATGGAAGAGGAGATGATGAAAGGCGGAAGAACAAAGTCAAAGGAATTCACTATTAAGGATCATCAAGAAGGCAGTTCACGAGCTGTTTGCTTTCTTTGGACATGCCAAATGACTGACATCATTAGTCAGCCGCCCTAGCTATCTAGATTTGGTATCACTCTGAAACAAATCCAGTAACTACTCCGTCCAACCCTTGACAAAGTGCCATTCAAGTCAAAAGTAACATCCGATAACCTTGGCCGCTGATATAACATCAGAGAACAGCAAGTATTCTATCGCTCTTCCGCTAGAGCGGCTCAACTCCCGGCCAGCGTTGATTATAATCTATTCTGTCGGCCCGCACACCGGTATATCCGTTTGGTCCAACTCCTCACGCCAAAACAAAACAAGCACGCCGGAGATCTGCTCATAGTGAGCCCGGCATGAGCCTGAGACACTAATCTGAACGGCGTTCAGTTAAGCATGCGGACACGGAATATTTCCATTCAAGTCCTCTTCTTCGCAGCAACTATACCCGAACCATCACCTTTCCTTGACGCTAGACAAGGCACCAGTCATTTAACAGAAGCACTGATGCGGCACGCCACAAAAAGATCAGTTCTTTGGGAATAGAAGACTAGCATCCTTCTTCTTTAGTCAAACTTATGGTCGAGCTAACCACGAGGAAGAGATTAGCCCAATCTGCCTGCGAAACTTCTTCTCTGAATAGTCCAGGAAGCCCGCAAATCACTTCTAACGCGAAAAAAGTTATCATCTGCGTGCTGGAGACGGACTGCCGTTTCTCCAGGTCTATTTTGCTGTTGTCATCATAACTCAACTGAGAATATTGAGCATCACTGACTTACGGAAGGGCTCAGCCACCAAGAAGAAAATGTGATCCAACCCCGTACTCGTTTGGGCGTAGCGCCAACCTCGGCAAATTACCGATCTAGCGGTGGAGCTGTAGATTTGATGCCTGTTATTCACGAGCGCTACAAGTCATGCATATATGTATCGTCCTGAGTCGATGTCGTATCCCCGGAATGAAGGGAAATGAAAAAAAAACACCATGTTCTGGGCTATGGTGATAAGGATGCACAAAAGACCGCATCTTGACATCTCCAGGGGCAAACGGAGCATAACAGGCAGCTGGCACGAACAATCGACACGAGAACCTCAGCTGGGCCTCGAGCGGAGTGAGCGGAGATTTAAATCATAGCCAGGCTCCTTAGTGTATCGGTACCGCAGCCTAATTATTCTAGACGCGAGGAAAGCTTGAAAGTGCCCAAGTCAGGTCTATCCCCACCGTCGCAGACAATATTATCCAGATGAGGATCATATCTCATAGCCATTCCCACACCCAAGAAAAATCCAAATGCTTCTGTTCGCTGGAACACACGGTAAAAGGCAAAAAGAACCTGCCTCGGAAATGCTTTGTCGATGGTCCTCGGAAGACATCTGTCGCCTTCGAGTGGAAAAAAATCATGTCCCATCAAACATCTGTCGGCTGCAGAAAAATCAACTCCTTAGTGTCTTTCCGCATGTCATCTATGAAAGCATTGTGCGTTGACTCGGGGAGTCAGGTTACGGTGTCTTTCGGCTCTGCGCAGCTTCAACAGCACGTCCTGATACGTCCTGATACGTCCTGATAGTATTAAGCGGTGCAGCATCGGTTGGCCTCCATGTGTTTAATCAAATGATTATTGAGTCATGTTTCAAGTCCAAGGATCGACAAACGGCAGTGAAACTGATGCGGTCAATCAACCCCACGTCTGGAGGACGACGGCCAACGACGGAATGAGTCGGCGTTCGTGAAGACGGCGTGCCAAGATTCTCGATGTCAACTCTGGGTATATAGCTAGCTCTATCTCGTAACCATGCGGCCGTTGGACTGAGAAAGAAGAAGGTGAACGTAGCCAATGACAAATGTGAAGGCTAAATGGGACAGAGAATCTAGCACACCCACCACATCATTCACGTTTCCCGAGCAGCTGATCAAAAAAATTTTATCAGGACGTTCCCTGTGGTACTGGCTTCTGGCTTTGATATGAAAAGCAAGCTTCCCGGACCCTTTTGTTTTACCAGTTGTTAAGAATGAAACATCTCTGGCGAACAATATCCAATCGATCTTTCTTTCGTCACCGGCAGGAACTTAGTACGATCTCGTAGCAGGCAGTCATTCTGTGCCACCGTTGTCGACTGTTCATCCAGTGGGTTGTCATCTCTTCTCGACTGGGCCACTGCAGAGGCAATAACCAAAGGTGCGCGGTACTTCTGGACCAACACGCTATGGTGAGATCCGAGGAGTTTCCCTCACCAACAGGGAACCCGACAATGATGAATGGGCTGAATGGGCTGCTCTAGACTTATGCTTCCTACGTTCCTTCCAAGGCTTCTCTCGCAACAGAGGCGTAGGGGACAGGCTACTGCTCCAGACCGCTACCAAAGCTCGTCTCGCAGCAGAGGCGGAGAAAGGCGCGAAACTGGTTGGTACCAGGTGCTGCCGAATTTGAAATCGAGCGAAAAAGTATGCTCAATGCATGTTACAATTAACTAGCACACATTGCGAGTGGTGGCAAAGGTATTACTAGTCTGCCTTTGGGTGAAATTGCTGGGCGTTCGGGTGGTTTACCAAGGACAGTCGACTAGAAGGATAGCTACTCGGCATCAGCCTCCTCACTCGCAAATCTTGCAAAACATCTCTCGGTTGATCCTTGTTCTTTATCAACTTGACTGGTTGGGGTTTATGATACAAAGTCGTGAGAGGCACCGCTCCAGGTCTGTTCTGGACTTTCAGCAAACGGACCACAAAGAAGTCGGTCGGGGAATAGGAAATGCAGATATGAGCGCTCCCAATCTCGTCTAGACGATACATGTGTCAGCAACACGAAGAACTCCGGAGTGAAAGAATACTCTTCTTGAAACCCTTGCCCTCTTTCCATTTTGGAAGGACATTCTTTAGTCGGAGACCAAACGGAATCAACTGGTCCCCTTCCCGGCTCATAAGAAGTAATCTTACACTCTTCAAATCGAGTTTTACAGCAATCGGCTGGTCCAGTTGGAACACCGTGTTGAAATATCTGTGTCCGGATTTGAACAAATTCCTTGCCCGTTCGACCGTTTTCTGGGAGAGGGCTGGTTCAGTAGGTCCTTTAGTGCGCGTGGTCAATTTGGTTAGGAAGGGAAGCATGTTTGGGGAATTGACTATGTGCCACAAGGGTATGCACCACGGAAGCCCATTAGGTGCCATCAAGTCTACACCGTCAGCGAAGGACTCTACGAAAGGGGTCGAGGTGAGACGGAAACGGAGTTCTCCCGCTAAAGGTGCTACTTCAGCAGGCAAATTGTCTGTAACGGGAGGCATGTAGTAGTATAGGAACCCCCGCGTACCAGTTGGGAAAGGCGAATACTTTTCGAAGGGAAGGTAGGAAGAATACCGAAGTCTACATAGTGCAGAGGTACGTGTTAAGTGACGGAAGATGGGACGACATTGGCCAGAGATGTCCATAAAGTCTTCGTCTCTGATATGTCCCGGGAGCAGACTAGGGACTCTGCGAATCTAGAAATCATCAACTCAAGATTAGACAGAATAAGAAACAGATTTACGTGTCTAGTGAGGGGGTCAGGAGTTATCCATCCCTCCAATTGGTAGAGGCTCGAGTCCTTCGCGTCTCTGCGACCAGGGCGTCGACCAACGAGGCGGTGAAGAAAAGCTTGCATGTCAGAATCCTCTGACATCCTCTGGAGCGACACATTCCAAAGAGATCCATCAGGCATACGCAGATCTTCACCTGCGCCAAACTTTCCGTCACTTTCTGCGAGTCTGAAGCGCAATTCGCCTTGTGTTATTGTCCCATTCGGTGGTACGTGATAATATAGATACCCCCTTGTATCATTAGGGAATGGTATGCGAGTTGAAGAAGACTCGTCAAAAGCATAGCCAAGACGCGCAAAGCTCTTGTACCGTTGGAAGAAGACGGATTTATAGCCTGAAAAGTCGAGACGAGCACCGCTGCGTCGTCGTTTCGTAGGATCAAGATTGGGAATAAAGTGGTATATTTCGCGCTGTAAATGCGGTAAGTAAAGGTAATGGCATAGCAGATACTGACTGGCTTGGCCTCCGTACTAAACAAACGTAGGAAGTAACGGCGCATAACAACCATGTGACTTTTGAAATTTGCTTTTCTAGTCTCAGTACAACAATGTCCAGTGTTGTGCAGTAAAGTATAGCTATGCTACCAGTCTGAGAATCCAACAATCTTACCATCCCAACTCCACCAGATCATCTCGTCTTCCTCTTCAGCCTCCTTAACAGACTGAGACAATCGAGGCTTGGTTCCTTCCTTACAGCTGATCCAGATGCCCTCTACCTTCGTTTTGGCGCGCTTGGGTTTGGCATTGCCTTTGCGCACGTTTTCATCAAGAGACAGGAACTCTTCCAAAGCCTTGTCCATCATTCCCGAGATATTTTGTTGGGGTACCCACGAAGGGTGAGCAAATCGGCGAGGAGCACGAAACATGATATGTGTCTGGGTTGGGGCTATAAAATTTCAGAATCATGTTTGTATAGAAGAGGCAACATACGCAATTCGTCAGCCATTCCTGAACCATCTGCTTCAGCCTGAGCTAGAGTCCGCGAAAGCAAACGGTCAGCCACTTTTATGAGACGGTCTTCTTCAGCTGATTGATAATGCATCACAGGCATTACAACTGGTTCCACTTTTTCCACAACGGGCGAAGGAGAACGAGACACCGCGGGCGAATCCTCTTCGTCACTCGCAGTCTCATTATCGGAATCGAGATCAGACTCGTCAGGGATATCGTCCGCTTCTTCTTCATCCTCTTCCTCGGAACTTTCTTCCTGTTCGGTATCCTCAGCGTCGTATTCTCCAGCTTTCTCCTCGGGAACGTCATCCCTAGTCCCCCAGATCTTCGCCTCTAAACCTTCAAGGCTGAAGAATACCCTCGACTTGGAAGACGACACAGAAGGCCCCAGACAAAAAGCCAGAAACGCCTGACGACGGTAATCCATTCCATTCTTAGTTGACGATTGCGCAGAGCGGGCAAACGCTGTAGAAAGCGCAGAGAACGTAGACAACAAATGGCTCGAAAGAACATCAAACGACGCCAACAGTTCACCTCGAGATTTTATCGTGCGAGGGTTCGACTAGCATCCCTCATAAGATAACCATATCTGTGAAAGAGACAACATACCTTTGCCATTGGAATTCGATTCAATTGAGCCACAGGACTGCAAACGGATTGATTAGGACAGCATAGAGAAATGAGGGACATCATACAATGGGACTTGACTTTTAAGAAACAGAACATGTCCAAGTAAAGACGTTGCTAATCGCGCAGCAAGTGTATTCGTGATTGTTTCCACATCCAGGATCACACGAGGAATTCGAGACACCTTCTCTGGCGGTGATTCGGGGTTAGCCATGATTGATACTGAGTTGCTAGTCTCTTTGGAGCAGGATTGAGCTGTTGAATCAATGTGAGGCGCTGAAAATGATGGAGCAAGAACAAGCATGGTTAACGTTCCAGTTCAAGGTTGGAGTGTCACGGTCACGCGCTTTGCCGCATGTTCACTATCACAAATAACTTGTTGCATTTGTCGATTTCTATCACTTTTCGGTGCCTCAATATTGAGTGTCTATGATATAGCTTCTACTTTGACGCGTGATAACGCGGTTTTTTTTACGATGGGGTGACCCAAATATGCCAAAGTCGATACCTGTGATTTGGGACTTTTACACCGCTACGCACAAAGTAAAGTAGGCTAAAGCTTCATCAAATCGTAACCAATCACATTCGGTAGGTAATTGAAAACTCTCCCTACATCGCATCGGACATCCTTCCGAATAGCTACAATCTACTAGTCTCGTAATCAGCTTCGCGAGCTACTTGTCTATATAGTGTGCTTGCCCAAAAGTAAGGTAGATATGCAATAATGGTAATAATAATAATAGTAATCTCTACTAAGGTAGAGTCCATCTCTTCGTGCCCCTTTTGTGCGCATCATGATCAGCGCATCGGACATCCGAATTTGGTTCGTGGAACTTTGCACGCATCCGTTTTTGCACGGGCGTCAGATCCACGGTGGTGTCCCATCGATCTCCAGAGACAACCCATCACTTCCTAGCTGCAACTATCCACACTCTATCACAGGCGTTCAACACACTGCGAAGAGTCATGGGTAACTTCATAGGAATAAAAATACTCGTGCGACCCTGTCCAACACCAAGTCGAAGATACAGTAATAACGAGTCCGTTTCATAAGTCTGGTACTCGGCTACGCGCCGTATCAGTTAATGGAGGATTCTTGTGGGTGTTTTTTGTTCATGATATCGGGGGAGATTGAAGGATTTTGGGAACTGAAAACGATTTCTTTTTTTCTGGAGCTTGCTTCTGTCTTCATTAATTGAGGTTGTTCAAGCAACGATAACATCTTGACGGTCGCCGATATGGGTTCTGTTCCGATGGAAATTGTGCATACCACAATGATGTGAAGCTGCAAGAACGACTCCCGCAGAACATCGAGCAGACACGAAACTGGAATCCACATCGTTTGCAAGTAAGAGTGTAGGAGCGACACATTGGATGTGATTAGCAGAAGCTGCAAGACCCGCTCGTTTAAATTTCGAACGCACATACCAAACGCCGCAAGGTAGAACAGCTATCCAGGCCAAAAGACGCGTTATTAACAAGAGAGGAGAGACATGGATGAGCAAATAATCAAGACAAGATCTCGGCGGGTTATGCAAAGACAAGATCTTAAGATCTCGGCGGGCTATGCAGGTTTGTTAGCTGGCGGGTCGGCAGCAGGCGGTACTACTCTTTTTAGCATGCCGCACACGCCGCACAGTGCCAACGGCATGGATTTCATTCTGCAGATCGGCACTATGACTCTATCAGCTTTCACAACATATTACAACATATTGTTTGATATAACAAAGCTGTATAGGCCAGTAGTCATTCCATAGGCTCAACGGTCAGTTTTGTTGCGAGTCTGAGACAGTGCTCGCCCCATTCAAGAGCCGAAACATAGATTCCAAGAGATGGCTTCGAAAGTGCTTAGCGAGCTGGTCAAGGGCTGTCGCGGAGATGTTACACACAGTCACACTCGCCAGTACGGTCCGTCGGGGGTCTTTGACCTTGCCCTTAAAGTGGGCGCAGGCGGGTTCAAATATAGCAACATAGCAACATAGTCACCTTGACGTGTTCCTGCACGTGACCTTGTTGATTGCTCCTTCTTTCTGACCACTTTCCATGCCCATGTTTGGCAGTCAAATGTGAGTGCAGCTGTGATCTTGAGTGGGGTCTCAAAACAGGGATCTCACCTAAGTATTGCTTGTTTCTTAACTTGGTTTGATGTATGTGTACCTCACTTGCTTGCTTTCTTTGTTCAGTTTGTTTGCATCATATGTTCCATGCTGTCATCAG
>QLOY01016043.1:0-17768 GCA_003313965.1 Megacollybia marginata
CCAGAGTCGGCATCTGATACGGCTGAGCCTGTTGGTGTACAAAGCCCTGAACAAAGCTGGTTTTATTCATTAAAGCAGCCATCATTGTGGGATATCGAACAGTCCATTTACAACCACGCAAAGTCGGAAGAGACCATAGAAATGCTTGGTCTCGATGACCTTCTAGAAAGACACGTATTGGAAGAGTATGCTTCAGCATGCACACTCTTTGAATTTTCCACTGACACTGTTGCAGTGCAACTGCTGCGGTCGTCGAACCTGTTCTTGAGCCCTCCCCATTCATGCATGATGAACAGTTGCGATCAATACCCGATTTCTTTCCCACTAATCTTCTTGTGCCTTCAAGAAATGGCCCAGTTTCTTTGCACAAGCTTACTCCACCCATACCTTCATACTCCCGCAAGCAGGAGGTCCCTGTTGCCAGTCACAGGGTCGTAAAGCCACCGAGAGAGTCTTGTTACAAGTCCGTTTCATTGTGTCTTCTCTCAACTAGCTGACTGTGCCTTAGCCTTCCAATCGTGTTCCCAAGCATGCCAGAAGGCATCACTAAATCTCGAGTTGAAACCCAAATTCGTTTAACAGTCGATTTGGCGGACACTAGCTCTTCTTCAGATCCAACCAAATATGATCGTGTGGGTTCTTGGAATTGGTTGAAGCTGCCTGAGGGAACGACTACCAAGAAGAAGCCGCGGAAACAAGCGAAAACAGGTAGGTCTTCGTCTTCACATTGCTTCTGTGACTCACACTGTTTAGAACCTAATCTTAACGATGTCCTTCACCTTAGTGTAAGCGTCACTTGCGCTTCGCCTCCCCATAATCCTGTCTTGTGCTGCTCTAGTTGTCAGAATCGAGAGGTATGGTTATTTTATCAGCAGTCCTACTTCACAGAATTTTCATAGGCAAAAAGAGTCGCAAAGAAGATTGCTTCTCGGGTGAAGCCTCAACCAGATTCCGACTCTGACAATGGTAAACGAGCTTCCAAGTCAAAGAAACACGAAGATACCAATAGCATAATCCACTTTAACTGTGCAGAGTCTGTCGACTTTTCTGCAGGCAGTGTTGTCCTTCCTCTCCGCCTGACATGTTATTGCCGTCATCATCGAGAAAAAGTCGGCTTTATTATTCATTTTACTGTGATGGACCATAGCGGTCGGATAGTTGGCACAGGCTCAACGAGACCCATTATGATCACTGATGATCATAAGACAACATTGGGTAGCAAGCAAACCGACTTTGTAGGCTCTCTATCCAGCGCGGATTCAAGGGGTTGGCCTCAAACGATAGAGTCTTTAGAGGTAAATGCTCTTGAAACTACTGCTCCATCCAAACGCAAGAAGGATGCACCCCCAAAGTCGCGTGTCAAGCCATACGACTCCGCTGCGAAGACCAAGAGAATCGTTTCACGCGAGACAAGCGTCTCCAGTTCTTCACCCTTGAGCTCACATCTACCATTGACGCGCTCACCGACGCCTCCTTCTGCCGTGCCACCATTACATTACTCATCGCAGGATTCCGAATCTTCTTCAGATGGTCCGACAACAGCTGATGTACCTATGGATTCAGAACTTTCGATGCCATTACAAGTTATCCCCTCCCACCCACATCCCATGCCGTTTATGTTTCTCGACTCAGTGCAAGCATCTCAACCCTCCGCATCCATGCCTACAATCCACCGCCTTATACCTAATACGGGACCAACACACGGCGGAATCGAAGTCACTGTCCTTGGAGCGAACTTCCATCCTTCTGTTCCTCTCAGCTGTGTTTTCGGGGATGTTCCTGCAAGCTCAACACAGAGATGGAGCGACAACGCCCTTGTCTGTGTTCTGCCGCCTCGGGCTACTGCAGGCGTCGTCTCGGTCTGGTTTGGAGGCTTTCCTAAAACGGAAGACCAAGGAGCTCCGCCTACACTATTCACATATTCCGATGAATCTGATCGGGCTTTGTATGTGCTCATTGTTTCTATTGTTAATCACTCACGACCTTGCGAAGGATGGAACTAGCTCTCCAAGTTGTCGGGCTCAAGATGACAGGCAAGATTGAAGACGCCAAGAACGTTGCAATGCGTATTGTCGGAGGGGACAACAATGATTCACAACGGTCAGTCAATGCGGACAGCATGATGCAGTTGGCAACTTCGACACGCGACCTTCGACCCCTTTTACTCCGCGGAAGCCAAAGTGAAAACTTTGAAACTATGATCGTCAAGTTCCTTTCGATCGTACATGTACCTGTTGAAGCTCCGCATTCTGTTTCAATGTCTAAAGCTGCGTCACATCAGACTCCCAGTGGTCAGACACTTCTTCATCTTGCTGCATTAATGGGCTTTGCGACCCTTGTCAAATTTTTGGTGGAACACCGTGTTGATTTGGACGCGAGAGACCGTAATGGGTTTACTCCCCTGCATTTTGCGGCCTTGTCGCGGTCGACGGAATGTGCCAAGATCTTGCTCCAGGCTGGTGCTGACAGAGAGGTCGTGAACAGCTTTGGGAAGACACCGGAAGAAATTAGTAGTGATGGATTCTTTGACGATCTGCTGGACTTTGCTCCTGAAAGTGATCCAGAGGATGAGGAAGCTCACTGGGGTGATGGGGAGGAAGATGCACAGGTAAGCGTCAGACGGACAGTCAGTCGGAAACCTAGTCGTCGTTTGACGGTATCAAGAGCGCCTACTCCGCCACCTGCGCCTCCTGCTTCCGAAAAGACGATGCCTATGGGTGACGTGGATGAGAAGCAGAATGCGTGGTTCGTTGAGATGATTCAACGAACGCTGGCACAACTTCCAGGTGCTCCGCAACTCGGACTTCCTGATTTACGCAACCTTCCTCATCTTCCTCAACTGCCTGGAATGCCAGCTGTTCCATGGGCTGCGCTACCGCAACTTCCTGTTGTTTTCCCAGTGTTTGTGCCGATGATGCCTAATTGGCCATCGTTCTTGGGTGGAGATGCGTCTACTGGTGAGAAGGAGACCGAGGCAGCAGGAGGAGTAAGGATCGCTGCGATTCGGCTGGCCCAAGAGCAGTGGCGGAATGCTTGGGAAAAGTGGATGGCACTTGCCACTCCTCAACAAACAGAGCCACCACCAATGTATACTCCCAGAGCAGAAGAACAGAAGGACAAGCCAGCCGAGGCTGAGGCTGAACCGTCCAGTGCTCCTGTAGAAGAGCCCCCGATCCCCTCTGATTCCCGACATATTATTCGGCGAATGGGCTACGGACTTACCCCTGCTGTGTCGAAGCAGGAAGTGGACTCGTTCAGCTATCAACCACGAGCACAGCAGAAGAAACAAGATCGTATGCTAACATTCTTCTGGCTTCCCGTCCTTTTCCGTAAGTCTTTGCTTTGTTTTCTTGAGATTGTGCTAATTGTTGCAGTCTCTTTGCTATGGGCTCTGCACAACGGGGTCAGATATGCCTTCCAAAGTGTAACCACTGTGCTGCGCGCTTAGTCAAGTTTTTATATAGATATCTAGGGACTGTTCGTAGGATCTAAATAGTGGCCGATTGTGTCTTGTAATCGTTAGAATTTTTATTTTTGTTTGTCTGCGCCACCAACCAACCAACACGTGCTTATCGGCTTGTCAAACACGATGAAGCGAGTTGCTGAACATCAACTTACAAGAGACTCGAATGAAGTAAGAAACGACCTTTTTACGCGTATCTCGCCTGAACTTTGCAGGATGAAGGTGACGAGTCGGGGGAAGGCGCCTTCCAGCGAGCTGCCGAGTCGGAGCTTGCGACAAGAAAGTCGGTGTTGAGTTTTATATCTTGCATTGAGCTCATTGTGTAGGATACGATCTCTACCAAAACGCAATGGTCTAGTGCCGTCAGAGCCTGCAAATGTGAGTTGGTGTTCGAGCGTTGAGCACAAAATTGACCTATGCAGAAACCGCCAACGTTGGGGACGTTTCCTGGCTTCGGAGGCTCCTCGACAATCGCAGCATCTGCTTCAAATACAGCGAAGACATTTGCATCGTTCTTGGATACCTCACCCTCCTCTAACGAAACAGAACCCGATGCCGTCAAGTACTATTCTTCTCTGCGCGGTCTCAATGTTTCTTTCAGCGCCGCAGTGACCAAGGCACTCGAGGCAGATCCATTTACGGACATATCCAGTCTATTGGAAACTTACAGGGGACACCGACAGAATGTTCAGAATGAATACGACCAAAAGACAGCAGCCAAAAGTGCGCCGCCACAGGAGACAGTGAAAGAGTCTGCACCAGCTTCGTCTGCGCTGCAAATGCCTGCTCCTCCATCCTCGTTCAAAGGTTTTGGGATTGCGACTTCATCGTCGACGAGCTCTTCTCCAGGCACAGGATTCACTCCAACCGTAACAGCATCCTCGTCGTCCTCGCCGTTCAGCTTTCCTTCTGCCGGCAATTCATCATCGAAACCTTCGCCCTTCTCCTTCAAGCCGTCTACAGAACCAGCACCCTTACCCACCTCGATTTTCGGCAGCTCCTCTACTCCTTCAATATTCGGTGATTCTTCATCTGCCTCGGCCGACTCGTCTCCTAAGAACCATTCCAATACAACATCGGTGTTTGGTTCGTCGACCCCCTTCGGCGCGTCTGCATCGACTTCGACACCCAAACCGGAGGCATCCGCATTCTCCTTTACCTCAACAAAGCTAGAGAACGATCCTTTTGGCGCTTCTGCATTGTCACCGCCCAAAACTGATTCTGTTCCGGCTACACCTACACCGTCAGCCTCAACCAACGTTTTTGGTAAACCAAGCACTGCGTTTGGTGGATTTGGTGGATTTGGCGGATATGGCAAGCCTTCGAATACAATCGGAGGTTCCGTTGGATGGGGATTCGGCAGCGGCAGTAGTAGTGGCACATCTGCAGTAAAATCGGACGAGAACAACACTGAAAGTCAAGAGAGTCGAGCCTCTTCGACTGCAGCGGGGCAAAGTCAAGAAGAGGGACAGGATTCTGAAGCACCTACTGAGGCACCTAAAGTAGATGCAGCGACGATGTTTACCACGCCGAGTGTGCATGATGAGGAAGGGGTTGGTGAAGAAGACGAAGAGACGATGCATTCGATCAAGTTGAAGGTGTACAAGTTCAGGAAGGACCAGCCTGAAGGAGCAAGTCCGTGGGCTGATATGGGTGCTGGTAGGTTTCGATAGTTTGTGTGATTTGCGATTGACAAATTCCTTATAGGCATGCTGCGAATAAAGAGGAACAAGGCCGACGATACACGGCGTATACTTCTACGGAACAGCAGTACAGGAAAGATTAACATCGTGCGATTGCTACTCCTATCCTCTTGTGCTATCTCACCTACTGCAGAACTTTAATATCTATGGGGGTGAAAACCCCAAATTAACCAAAAACGCCATCATGTTCACTGGACATGATGAAGGGAAGCCGCAAGCGTACACTGTTCGTGCAAAAACAGAACAACAAGCTCAAGAACTCAAGGCCGCAATGGACCGCGAGATCGCATTCGTCAAGGCGAAACAGGCAGATTAAGACTTTTTCTTTCGCTTGGTTGTTGTCATTGTAGTAGTACATACATGCTGCGCTTTTTTTTGATAAACTTGCGAAGAAAAGCAGTCACTTTGCGTTGAAATGACTCTGCGCATTGTGCCATATTGAATTGAGAACAAATGCTTCGCTGAGGAGCATTTCGATTTCGTGGTCTCCCCAGCCTTGGGTTGGGAGGGATTGAAGGAACATAATGATGCCCTGTGAGTAGGGTTAATGAAAAGCAATTGTGGGACAGAAGAAATAGACCTGGAAGTCCATCTGTCGTAATTTCTCGCTCCATTTAACAAGGAATGCTGAACACACATATAAATGAAACTGTGAGAAGGCGTCTGTACCTTCAGCCTAGGATGGTCGGCGGTCGTCTGGAAGCTGGAGAAGCAACCTACCAAGTAGGTATCCCACATACGAATTGTGTTCTGAACACTGATCTCTCTCATCAAGAGACAATTCATCCATCGGAAGGCGAATTGCATAAACTCGACGTTTTGAGTATCTAGATGGCCTGATAGGGGAGCTTTACGTGCGAATGAGACCGAGTTGAATGCAAATGAAGTGTGCTCACGATCGATGCGAGCTACAAGCTCTGCCATCCTTCGTACGCTTCGCACGATTCCTGGCTGAGCAAAAATGTAATTATCTTGGATACCATCCAACAATCTGGAAAGACACCAAAACGAATCTGCTTCGATGGCGTTTAGTGCGCTTGGGGGGAGGAGAGCTGGATCGAATGTTTCTGGATCAGAGTCTAGGGGAACACGAATGAGCTTGGGATGCTGAATGTCTGTCTAGACTTGCCAATGTATGCAGATAGGAATACTTGAAAAAAGGGAGTGACGAGGTCGTTGATACCTTGTACATAGCCACTGGCCGGATGTCGGATTGCCCAAACATATAATATACGTTCTAGACTGCGTTGGGTAGTGCCATGCATCCATAGCTGGATACCTGGACGCGTTCGTGGAACGTCTATTTCAATCTGATGCCATATTTGCTGATCCAAACCGTCGCGATCTCGAGCAAAGGCTAGTTCGACAAGTGAGAGATATTCAGTACGTTTTCGTTCTAAAGTAGCTGTTCTGGATTGAGTGTGCAAAGTCAGATAGCCCTTTGGATGTCAAGTTAAATGGCGGGTACGTCAAGACACGTACTAGGAGCAATTGCCATGCTACTGGACGAAAATCGTTTGGGATACCTGCCCATGCTAGTTTCCGGAGTTCAGCAATGTTGACGTCTCCTCCGCAGAGACACTCGACGAATTTGTGTTTTCGATTTGTGCGGATGGAGCGTTCACGCATCAGTTTTTCGTTTTTTTCACGGACGTCTGAACTTGAGCGCCTGAGAGATGAAGTTGAGGGCATGGAGCGTATGGAGCGCTCTCGTATGCTATGCAGTGGGTCTGTGGCTATTAGGAAGGTCGATAGAAGGTTGTGAACAAACCCTTTACGATTTCCGCCACGTCAGGGCGTACAGAGCCTGGTTTCTGGACAGAAGGTTCTGGATCCATTTCTCCAAGAATCATGGTATCGTCTACCTCTGGTTGGATGTCCGGGTCTGGTTGCGACTCGTCTGTATTTCTCTTGTTGACAATAGTCCATCCGTTCTGCTGTTCGCGTGGCGGATACGAACCTGGATTTGGAGCATTTAGATGTGTATATGAGAACGCCAACGTCGAAGAGGATGAGTTTTTAGCTTTTGGAACTGGGCGCGGCGAACTTGTCGAAGGTTTGTTCCAGGACATGGCGAGCGATGACTGCCGCGGCGATTCCGAGTCTGAGGTCGAGTCCCAGGCATCGTCTTCGCCCCACGAATCGCCAGTTTCAAATGCATTAGACGGATGAATCCCAATGTGAGGTCTTGCTGGTGGTGCTCGAGATTGAAACATTGTTGTTTGTTGTTTATGGACATCTTTACTTCCTGCGAAATTTCAGACGCGCTCACAAAGCTGGATGTGCCTCAGGGCGGTCTCTTAGTCGACATAAATCTGCAGACTGGATCTAGGATTTGCGGGCCAGCCTACACAGTCAAAATGGTGCCAAATACAGACGACTCTGCTCCCAAACTATCGTCGCACTTTGTCGATACTGCCCCTTTGAATTCCGTTATCGTAATAGACGCCCCGTTAGGTACTTCCAATCGTAAGCTCGCTCTCTTCTCAACATATTAGACACTCCAAATGCAGTCTGGGGCGGTCTCATGTCGGCTGGTGCCATTGCTCGCTCTGCAAAAGGCGTCGTCATTTCTGGTCGTTGCAGAGACATAGCAGAACACCGTGCACTAGGCTTTTCTGTATTTGCAAGAGGTCGCTCTACTCTCGGTCAATCCCCTTACACTCGTCCCTCTGCGGTCAACATTCCCATCCAACTTGGTCCTGTTACTGTTCAGCCTGGTGATATCATCGTAGCAGACGAAGACGGAGTAGTTTGTGTGCCCAGCAATCTCGTGGATGCAACTGTCGAGTATGCAAAGAAAGGACGAGAAATAGACGAAAGGTGTATGGAGGATATTAAGGCTGGTAAGGGAGTCCAGGCTTCGTTTAAATTGCACAGAGGCAAATAACACTATTACCACCATACTACACCCTTCATTAGCCGTCTCCCTGTCCGAATCACCTTGGCACTTTCTACTTGACCATCTGAAGAAAACTTCGCTCCGACGTCTACAACTCCACTTTGATGTCGAATCCGCACGAAATCTCCCTCTCGTTGTGCAATGTCCCAAGCGAGTGTACCTTGTATCTTTGCCGCAACACCAAGACATAATCCGATCGTCATCGGTACTGCCTTGTGCAGCACGCCCATCGAAAGCGCGTGGACGTTGATGTCCACATTGTCTCCAGCAACGGGCGGACGAAGAATAGCGATCTTCGGTTGAGCTTGCGCAACAGGAACAAGGCCCATCTTCTCTGATGCAGCCTGCCGAAGTCGTTCCAAGATCACATATCCATCTTCTGAAATGTTCTCTATGGGTGCTTTGTTGAACGTTCCCGCAAAGCAACCCAGCTGACTGAGATCCTCTGAGGAAACGAATACCGTGGGATTCGTTGCGTCAACCAGTGAAGCACGAAATCTCTTCCTCTCTCCACCCACATCCAGCTCCAAGACATCTACGGGCGATCCAGTTGGCAAGAGTTTCCCGGTCCTTGCCCCTCCAGGTTCCACGAAGTCCAAAACGATCGTGGACGCTTTCCCCGGCACGCCAGCAATCTCTACCTCTGGCCGATCAAGCACCGGAACACCAGCTTCATCGATCGGAAACGTTGTATCAATCACTTTGCTTGTGTTGGTGTTAAACGACCTTACACTCCCCATTCCCTCCTTTGATACGACTGGTTGACAGATGCCCTCATCAACAGCAAACACGCCAATCATACTACTCAGGTTTCCGCAATTACCTGAGTAGTCGATGGTCGAGTCTCGTATACCCACCTGGGCAAAGGTATATTCTACCTGAATTCCTTGCGCTGCTTGCTCGGGCCTTGCAGGCCCAACAACACATATCTTTGAAAGGCTTGAGACACCACCACCCATTCCGTTCAGTTGTCTCCCATGTTCTGGGTCGGGAGACCCCATGATTCCTAGGAATATGGGAGCCCACGAAGATTGGTGAGTAGGAAGGGAGGATCGGTGGAGAAATATCCCTTTGGAGGTTCCGCCGCGGAGAAAGGTAGCATTTATTGGGTTAGGTGTGGCAGTGCTCATTTGTCGAACTAAAGTTTGAAGTTTGGTGGTGATTGGTCGGAGGAAGAGCATGACACGATCACGGGATAGAAACAAAAGAAGTATTTACTACTCAGCGACCATCTAGCTTTGCGCTCTGTGCCTTTCTCGAAATAAAGTTGAGTTTTCTACCCAGATCTCCCAGTAGAGCTTGTTTCAATTTATTGATGTGTGCCAGTTCTTTACATCAAGAACGCTTGGCAGTATAAATTCTGTTGTACATGTGCAACAACTTCTGCCCGTAAAATACTAACATCGAAGACTGACGGTTCATTATGCCGAGTCATCATCAACAATCATGGAATTCGACTGGGAGTTTCGTCGAGCCGGCTCAATCGTTGCTTTCTTACCACGTCCTTCAGTCTTCCGGTCCTTTGGGTGCCAATAGTTATCTCCATACTCTAGAAAAAGTTCCTCCCCTTGTGATATAGGCTTCGCTAGAAACACCATTAAGATCAGGATGTAAAAGCCGAAGAAACTGACACGAATGGATACTAAGCCTGGTCTGACCATTTACAAGACAGGCTACGGTGGCTTCAGTTTGAGCATTGGGGAAAAACAAACTTGAGCTCACTTCTTGCGAAACAATTAAGGGCCTTCTTGTCCTCCACCATTCTCCCTTCCTTCGTTGGTTTCACTGCATCGTTCAAAAATCGCGTGTGATTGCCGACTTGGGTCGCATCGAGATTCAGACCTGCCTCAAACTCGAAGTTGTAGTTCGTTCGTTGTTTGCAGTGAAGCCAGTAACTAAAAAACAGTTCATGTCATACTTCCCGGGGCTTCGGGAGATACTCACTCTTCCCTTGCTTGGGCATCGGTGTAATAAATCTCTCCGATGTATTCTGAAACCGATTGAATAGAGTGACGAGGAAAGATGAGGATCTCACCTCCGATGAAAGAGTGTTCGGGGATATCTTCCATCGCGAACGCCTTGACCCAAGTTAGTACAATTGTAAAAAGCTGGTAGAGTACTACACACCCCAAATCCCCACTTGGAGCGCTTGATCTCCAATTGGGCTACTACACCACGCTGCAAACCCACATTTTTGCATAGATTTGTGTTTGTGAGATATTCTTTCTGGTTTACTTCGAAGATGGCATCCCTGATGAAAGTCAGCCTACGAAAGGTGATCGGTTAAAGTACTTTGCCAAACACGATTTACAATATTCTGGATCACATTCTCGGCCGTTTTTGTGGCAAACACAACGACTATTCCAACAAAGTGGCACGACGGCTTCCTTTTCGGCGGATTTCTTTTCGGCGGCTTTTTTGGCGGCTTTCTTTTTGGTGGCTTTCTTTCTGACGGGTTGGACATCACAATTGCATCCGCGAAAACGATAGTTGCCTGTTGATCAATCGAGGACGATCGCAGGGAGGGCACGGCTTACAATTTGGACCGCAACGACAGTTTCGTAGGCAATATTGTTCTGCCTCCCTGCAGATACAGCTGACCGTCGGATCGCTGCAGGGCCCCTGATGCGAGCAGGGACCCACCCTTCGGTCTCCAACTTTAGTTGCTGGAGGACATCAATTCTGGATCGTTCTCGGCAGTGTAATTGATACGTACGCCACTTTGGTCTGTTTCGTGTGAGAGGTTCGGTTTCTCGCCACTGTCGTTGTCGAAGAATGTCATCATCGGGGAATAGTCGTTTTCGATATGCATAGATCTACCATGTCCAGTTTTTAAGAGCTAGAAAGGCATGGACGTACTGCTTGACATTCAATGTTGGTAGAGATAGAAGCTATATCACACGGCAGTGCATCTGGCATGAGCAACATGATGCTTTCAACGTCTTTATCGGCCTTCTATCACAATTGTCAATGAAAACAATCGGTATGAAGAGTACTTGCGAGCAAATCAGCATCAGAAAGGCCTTCAAGTTCATCATCGGCTATGATGAGGAAACATTGGGATCCACAACTTTTTTTTTTGAGTTGCATTTGACGAAGTTCAGAAGAGATCTTCTTTGGAGTAACTTGGAGTGAAGGATCCTCTGAGCGGTAAGAGAGATCTGGAAGTGGATACTTTAACACAGGGTGTGTTTTACACCCAGACGTAATACAATTGAGATTTGCGCAAAAGTGCCGGAATCCGAGTTCGAGATCTTGAATCAAGGAGCTCTTTTCTTTCACTTGTTCGTCGAGTGAGCAGAGGAGAGATAGCGCATCTCCTGGTCCTCGCCAGATGATATCACTATAGAACTTGTCGACGCAAAGTTATGAAAGCCTGTATGTTTACCTTTTTTTGACGTCTTCATAACAAAGTACACGCTTCAAAGAATTGTCCTGATCCAATGATTCAAGGTCTGCATAGGTAAAGCCAGGCTGAGCTAGTAAACGACGCGTCGTTTCAAGTCGTACAGCTATAACTAAACAAGTCAGAACACAAATTCTGTCAGGGAGTACTCACAATCCGCATCGAAGATCCTAGGAACATTCGCCTCCCACTCTAAAAAACCATAGGGTTGCTTGTGTCTGTTAAGACGAGTATATTGTTGAATATACTTGTCGATATGGTGTTCCAACTCTGGGCGATCTGCGAAACGAATGAACAATGCACCTTCTCCTAGGTCAGAGGCTGGAGCAGAGAAGATGTTGGCTGAGGAAAGAGCGCAACACTCGTATTTTGGGGTTGGTTCGAAGCCGTGTTCTTTTTGGACAGTAACTAGGATCGGGGTTAGGTAACTTGTGGACTCGTTTCCTTCAACATCGTAGTCGGTGCAAGAGAAGAAATCAGGATTGGATTGTGTATGGACGGGGGTTATGGTAGGGACAAGGGATAAGTTTATGGTAGGATTACTATGCAAAGGCGACTGGGATGCTAGACACTTTATCTGCGTTGTAGTGACATCCATTCTCCAGAGATTGTACTCCTTGTGGACTTGGTTCCAAATTTCTTGGATTAGGTCATCGTCGTCGTTCATGTTGAGATGCAAATGTGTGATTGTTTGTGTACAGACTCGAATAAATAAACTACACTATAACGTAATCATCTTCTTTTGGAATGCAAACTGGTCTCAGCCCCTCCTCAACTTCCAACTCTTCCGCAGTAGTCGTTTCCAACGCGTTCATGGCCGGCTCATCAAACGACACATCAACGCCCTCATCTGTCAGATTCTCCTCTTTTTCAACTGTCATCTTCTCTTCTTGCGGGAGATCGTCAGGCTCTGAATGATGTACTGAGGACGTGAAACGCCGCCAGAGACCCTTCCAGCCCTTTAACAGGTCTGCCTCAGGGATGTCTTCCTCTGGATCAGGATCGACACCCTCGACATCCTGCAGCTCGCGCTCTATCCGTCTCACGACGTCTTTCCTTCGCTGACGGATGGATTTCTGTCCCCAACTTTGGACGGCGTCCAGTGAGGTGAGGAGTCTGTTGAGGGATTCGATGTAGGCGTGGAGAGGGCCGTTTTGTGATGTGTAGGCGAGTTTTGGTTTGAGTGACGAGGGATATGATGAAGATGGGTCTGAATTTGAAGAAGATATCGGTGCGACGGTTGAAGAGTCGACCGATATGGCCTTTTCTCTGTCTGCTGGGTCTTGGAAATCGACTACTTTGGGGAACATGAACAGCGACTTGGCGTCGTTGAATTTCAACTCGAGGGCGTTGATAGCGGCGAGTGATCTGTGAGCTCTGTAGGCTTGTTGGATCTTTGAAGCTGCTGCCTCTTGCACTTCGAGTGAAGCCACTGGTTTGGCTGGCTTTGGGCTTGGTACCTTCTGAGGAGGCGGAGGCGGAGAGGTGACGCGCACTTTGCGACGAGGTTCGTTGTCATTCTAGCAAATGTCAGGCGATGAGCATTGATATCGACAGTGACTCACTGTCTGTCTCGCATACAAGTAGTCATATGGATTACGACCTAGACCGTAGTCGTATCGAGTTTGGTCGTCATCGTCACTGCTGTCAGCGTAGCCGTACTCGTGGGGAATATATGTTCTTGCACGATCTCGCTGTCGCTGTGCATGGTGTTTGCGCTGAGCTGCGTACAGATTTGGTGGCTGTGGGTGACCGTAGCTGTATGGATCACCCACAGTTGGGTAGCCAGAGTAATAAGGATTGCGGAATGGATGCGAGCTGAACATTGTTGAGTAACCAATGTCCTAACAGTTGATACTTATAATCTGAGGTCCATATCCAGAATGATCCAGAACTTGGTGGAGTGATGTCACGTCCCGATTTGGAAGCACTGCAGTCGATTATATAATGATTATGTCAGCAGCATGCGTTTGCACAGTTGGCAGTCGATTACATAATGATTATGTCAGCAGCATGCATTTGCACAGTTGGCTGACCAAATTATACGCCGCAGTCGCCCATATAAAAGAACTGCCATCGAACTGCGGCGACCGGCTACAACAATGATAGTCTTTGGGAACTCGACCAACCTTCGCTACCAGTCCCCTAGTGCTGCTCTCTTGCACAAACCAAAGCCTAATACATCGATTCCTTCATCTGATCCGCAGTACGACTCGAGAGGCTGGCACAAATCTCGCGATCAAACTTCATCCCAGCGAGCAGAGCTTGTCCAACAACGAACCGGCAAGCATCGTGTTGAGGAATGGGTTCAGAGTCAGATGCAGTCCTCGCCACTTCTTTCATTGCCAGAAATCCGTCCGCAGCAGAGTCCATCGTCACGGCGTCGCAGTCTGCCACGTCGCACCGTGAAGGCCTATGTGTCTTCCCCACTTTCATCTTCCTGCATTACCTGCGAGTCGGACCCAAAAATACTGTACACAGTCCCAGAAGACTCGGAAGAGAACACAGATGCACCAACACCAGCATACCCTTCGTTGACACCCAGACGCGCTCGTCGTTCACGACAGCTATCTGACTTGGATGATATAGCAGAAGAGGATGATTGAACGCGCCACCGATGCGCAATCTGTTCCTGTGTCTGTATGTATTGATGCTGGCGTCTTTTCGGGTACAATTATTGTAATAACAACAGCAATTCACCATCGGGTCACTTGAACAACGCTACAGCTTGTTCCTAACACGAACCGGTGGCCTCTTGAGTGCAATCGGCGTCGACTCTTCGAGAAAAGAGTCCAGGCAAGGAGTTGCTTGCTTTTCTACTTTGCCTTGCACAAGAGCAGCTCTTATGAGCTCTTCTTGTCCTACATAGCCGAGTCTGTCAGTGTATTGAGGAAATAAATAAACTTACGCTGGTGATGATTGAGTAAAGCTTTCTTCAGACGCAAATATTCAGCGTCTCGGTCTTCTCGTTGGATGTCTTCCCAGATGGTCCATGCTGCAATGCATCCTACGGGCAGACCCTATCGTTCGTCAGTCCTCAGCCTTGCAATGAGATACAGGACATACCACGCTGGCAAAACAAGAGCACAAGATGACAGTGAGTATGTTGTACAGAGACATAGAGTAGTAGGAAGCCAAGCTCGATTCGCGTCACCGTTGGAGACGATATGCAGTCATAGGGGGGTGCAGATCGGAAGCGATTACATACAAGAGCGTGGTGCCGAGGCAAGTTGGCTAACCTATCACATAGCGGACGATGAGGCCTGTCGCGACAGTTTGTTCGAGCTCAGGACACGCGAACGCGTGATCGCTTTTCATTCTTTCCACGATGATAAAAGATCGCATGATCGCATGAAGGATCGTATGTCAGCGCATGTCAGCGCATGTCAGCTATAACAGATCGAGAGCTTATATGGCCCCACCTGCCGTTGAGCACAAGCTTCACGAAAATCTACACTACCACTGAGGAAAGATGGTCCTTTGCGAGATAGCCGGAATGGTATGATGTCCAAAATGGCCCCTATTGGCGGATAAGTTATTTCATAATTATAAATAATCTAAAGATCGCCTCGTTCAACGCTTCCCCTTTCCCTTCAATTTACTGGTCGTCACAGACGTCCTTGAAGCTTCCCCCTGCGCTTTCCAAATAGCCCCTCGGCTAAGACAAAAGTCAATGTGAGCATTCAGCTCTTGATTCGTCATGTCCATGGTCTTCCCGCAGACCGGACATTCCTGTTTCGTCTTCCTGTCCAAGTCCTGTACAACTTGTCCTGTGCTACGAGGTTTGTGCCGAGAAGACGTTGATGACGCTGCCTCGGAAGGGCTTGTTTGAGAAGATCCTGGGGGTGCCGACATTGGAGGTCTTGGCCTATCCACAGGTTTTTCAACGATCTGACAGTCAGAATCAGAGCTATCCTCAGCATCATTTTCTTCAACGTAGTCGTCTTCATCCACCCGTCGTCTCTTGGAAGAAGAATCTTCCGATGTGGGGGCGAAGAACTATATGCGTGGTAAGGGCGGAGTAACGACTAGAGGCGTATACTTGCCCGTTTGATACCATTGGCAGGCTCAGCTGCTCTCAGATCTTTCAGCTTGGTAACTCGTAGGCCAATAAGACGAATCTTTGCAGGCAACTCTGGAAGAAGCAGCTCTTTCCCTGTCTATCACGCCTTCAAAGGACAGGAATGAAAGTGACAAGGTTCACATACGGCGAAAAGTTCTTCTTTCTTATTAACCCAACGGTCGAATGACTTCGCTCGAGTAAACACTACGTAGAAACAGGAGATCAGCCTTTGAAACATGGCAGCGAAGGACTATCTGTACCTTGGTATGTATCCAGCTTAAACTTGAGTGTCACTGTTCGCCCAACCCACCCAGACTCGTGCATGTCGTTTTCCAGCTCCTGAGCTACTTCCTCGAGTTTTTGCAAAATCTTGGTCTTGTCGTCGATGGTGTTAAACGTTCTTTTCATTCTGATTGAGATTAAATAAGACCAGATGAGGATAGCTGACCGTTCTGCGCCAACACTCTTTGTATCTTCTCGACGGTGCGGCTTGACTACATTGGATGCTATGCCAAGATAAGTTTGCAGCATGTGCGTTAGGCCGAAATGTTTGTCGAGTAGCTGCAGGGTGCCACGGTAGATGAAAATATCCCCGCAAGCCTGGTTCTTGAATGAGGAACCTTAATCAACGAAAAGCAGAGCCATGCCTTGATGCCAATGGAGTCAAGAAGCCGCTCATTGACACGCCCTATACCCGGTATTTTGCGTATCGGGAGCTCCCTCATGAAGTCCTTCACTGATTGCGAATCGAACGGAAGGTGATATTGACCATTTGGTTTATTCTGAGCAAACATTCGATAAAGGATGACGTTGATACGATAGACCGACCTTGTCTGAACAAATCTTAGGTCGTTTAGTGAGATGCTCCTTCCTAGAGAGAGGGACCTACTTTGGCAAGCATCTGAAAAAAAAAAAAATGACATTATAAAGGCAAGTACTGCAATGGCCTACCTTGTTAGGTGCTATTCCTGCGCTGACGGTTAATTTTGTCTCTTCGAATACTCTCCGTCGCATTTCCTCTACACATTGATCCGCCGTTAGAGTATGATCTTCACAATAGGCAGTGATGCTGATGGTAGCGTTAGAGATTATGAGTCGCCGACTTTCCTTACTTTAAATATCCTTCATCACAACCTGCCGGGCACATATTTGGGTCGTACTGAGCAAAGATGTCCATGACTCTGTTAGACATTTCGGAGTACCTAAATCAAGTCGTATCAGAAACTGTATAGTTTAGAAATGGATGAGGATACTTCTCAAAACTGTGGTCAATAAGAATGAGTTCGGGGCAAAGCTTCTTTGCAATAAATCCTGAAATAAAGAGCGTAAAACTCGTGATAATTCTGAGAACGAGACACGCACCAGCCATGCCAGAACGAACGCCGTACTTGCGAGCCTCGTATGATGCAGTAGATATTACCCCATGTCCAACCTGAAGGCATTTTGAGTTGCGGCTGGTTCCATGAGCTACAATACGCACCGCAAAGGGTTTGTCTTTCAGACTGGGATTATCTAAAAGCTCAACGCTTGCATAGAAGGCATCCATGTCGACGTGAACAATTACTTGGGATAGATCACGCTGGGTTTCGAGCTCAGCAAGCTTAATTGAAGGTCATTGCAAGGCGTGAGGAAGGCGAGAAACGTACTAGCTGGTCTACCGCAGACTCTATCCTGCCTGATACAATCAATACAGAGAGAGAGCAGGGATTGTCTCACTCATATCAACGCCTTTAATAGCCTCGTCGCGTTGTTGGAGAATCTTCTGAATACGTTCCGTGACGTCCTTGTCTTTCTTCTTCTCATTCTAGATGAGTTGTGAGCTCAGCATTCACGCAGGTCAAATCCACTACCTCGTAAAACTTGGAGCCTTTGGAAGCTTCGGCAATGACGCGGTTTATTTCCGTCTGATCTTTAGCGAGGCTGACACAACAATGAGAATGAGAATAGCAACTTTGGTAGTGAGAACAAACCCTGCTTTACCAGTAGAAGGTCCTGCAAGACGTTTTATCAAACTGCTGGTCGTTTGAGATCCCTGTGGCTCTTGGCTAGCTGCCCTCATGACGAGGCATGAGCGAAAATTGACACGTGACTACGACCTTCCTACTCCGTGACTTTGAACTTGAAATTTTGCTATCCGACATACTGGTGTTTCACCTGCGTGGAAGATTATAAACATTGAATTGGAAAACGTTGCGCTCGAGTTCCATAAAGGCTTCAACGACCTATGCACT
>QLOY01016044.1:0-17050 GCA_003313965.1 Megacollybia marginata
AAACGAACCATGCCATTGCAGTCCAAGTGCAATTTAGGACAACGTGACCGGGTCGGACATACATACATTATACAGCGTCCTAGACTTTCAACCTTCCATCTTCCTTATCACTCGTTTCTCCTTCTGACCAATTACCTTCACTAAACCCTCACTCTCCAATTGCTTTATCACTTCGGAGAATTCCGAAAGATCCACCTTGATGCTACTTTGCTCACCCAAAGATTTGAGGGCGTCCGCCCATTTGAGACCCTTCCCACTGGCCAAGATGTTCAACACCTCCTTTCGCATGTCATCCCTCAGCTTTCGCTGACCCTGACCAGTCCCAGTATTGAGCATCCCGATATCAATCTTGCCCGTCCTTGGATCCATGGCACTCGTTCTGATCGCTTCCCGCATTAAGCGGAAGGCCTCTTTGGCATCTTCGAGCTCTACGAACCCAGAAAGACGCATGCGTGCGTGAGCCTCCGATAGACGAATCATGCTTTCTAGCTGGCGTGTAGTCGCCGTGATTCGCTTCTCGCTTGCTTTAGGATCGTCGCCCATGTTTCGCATCTCGACATACGACTTGATGAGCTCTTCTCCTGCTTCTTCCGTGAGGACGGGATGAGCCCGAGAGCGAGCATAATCAATGTATGCAGATAATTCATTCAAAGGCTAACATTGGGCATCAGCAATAGACACTGGAACTGCACAATTCTTACCAGTACGTCCTGATTTACTGAAGCTGGCGAGTCTTCCAGATAGAGCCCAACAAGATGTTGTGCTAATCTGCGATCCAAGTCTTCATCAAGATGATCTAAAACTAGATAGAGCAGATCAAATCGTGAAATCAAAGTAGGAGGCAAGTCGATGTTCCTTGTTATTGGCAAATCGACATCATATTTAGAGCCGACGGGGTTTGCTGCAGCTAGGATAGATGTCCTGGCGTTAAGCGTAGTAATGATTCCAGCTTTCGCCACCGAAACTGTTTGTTGTTCCTTAATACCAGTTTAAGCGAGAGTCTTTTGGCACAGTATCAACGTGCTCACCATGACTTCGTGTAAAACACTGCGAGTGGCGTCTGACATTTTATCAAATTCGTCAATGCAACAGACTCCACCATCACTGAGTACCAATGCCCCACTATTGACAAGCATCAGTGGCAGTTTTATCCAGTAAACTAGATGTACCTTTCCAAGACAAGTTGTTTTGAATCTGGATCCCTTGTAACGTAGGCAGTCAGACCTACGGCGGAGGAGCTCTTCCCTGAAGTGTATACACCACGAGGTGCGATCTTATGCACATACTAAAACCTTGTTAGATGCACAGCAAACATCGAGAATCGATTACCTGGAGAATTTGCGATTTACTGGTGCCGGGATCGCCAACTAGAAGCACGTTGATATCTCCTCGGTACCGTGGTCCACCACCTCCTCCTCCCTTAGAAATACTCTTGTTGGTGCCTCCGAATAATTGAAGCAAGATCCCCTTTTTTACGTCGTCCATCTCCCAAATGGAGGGAGCAAGGGACCTTGCCAAGAACTCGTAGATGTCATTGCGTTTGCTGAGTTGCTTTATTTTCTCTTCCAATTCCGCTTTGTGTGTCCGTTTCCCCTCTTGGTGATCCTCGTTGCCTCCATCTCCGATCCCACCGATACCAGGGATTCGATCTCCCCCAGCAGGCCGAGTGCTGCGATCAAAGCCCAGAGTATCTCGCATGCCCAGCTTTATGTGAACGACATCAAGGTATGTCTTGAAAAGACTTTTGAGACTTCTCTGTCTGGGGTTCACCCTGACTGGCACACTCCTAAAAATTCCAGTGACAATGAGTCGGTCTCCTGGTTTCGCCACATCGACCAATTCGTCATAAACACTTAGCGAGACGGTGTGCGGTGTTTGGCCATCTGGGACTACATCCGGGGTTTCTTGTAAACGGATTACTTGCCTATCAGCAAACTCGCAGCGATTATGAATGAGAGACATCGTTCCTACGGAACCGCAGACTTCACGAGGACATCGTAAAGGTTCCTCGATTTTACCTCTTTCTATTTCAACCTGTTCGGTATGGGAACAAGTTAAGCATCGGAAGAAGGCCAGTTTCATATCAGGAATCACGGGTGTTGCTCGAATAACGAGACCTTTGATGCAGATGAGTTTGTCAGTATCTGTCAAACATTCAAGTTGTCGCGAGTAATCAATTCTAGCACCGACCAGTTGGATTGAGCTCTCGCATGTTGATATCGGACAGCCCAAAAGGTCGCACTTTGTACACTTTGCCCATGATATCAGCAATTTCTGCCTCACCATGCTGGCCTAGCATATCTTCCATGCCGGACTGTTGATCCCTTTCCGCCGTTTCCAGCATCATGTCCTTTAATGATTGGTCCATTGCAGGAATGACTTCTTGTGGGTATTTTTGCAGTTGAGCATGAAGCCTTCTAGCAGGGGGATAGGCCAAAAGATTGACCACGTCCAAGTTCAGGTTAGTTACACCAGTCGTACGCATCCTACGCATGTATTCCTCGTATAGAGGAAGCTCAGCCTCGTCTGGTGACGAAAACACACGTGTCTGCACACCCAATTCGCGGTCATATGCGGTACGGTACTTCGGTTTGAAGCCTTTGAGGAACTCTTTGAAGAGCTGCATTGTATCCGCGAGATTGACGGTGGTGCCCCAGATCGCACGAATCTCATCTGGCTCTTCTGAAGGCTGCTCGGCAGCAGTCAACGCATTCGAGGCTGGAATATCAAGAAGGCCACCGTCAGAGGTAGGGTCTGAGGTACCTGCACGACGAACCCGACGAGTGCTCGAGGGGGTAATTGAAACAGAGGAATGAATATCTCCACGTCGATTCTTAGGGGTCGGGATAGTTTTGGGCCCCCGCGGGGTGGCAGCATTTCTGGATGTTAGATTTAGCAAGTCATAAAGACACATATGAAAGTCCTCACGAAGAAGGAAAATGCAATGGATCTGACTCCATAGCATCGCTATCCATACGATTTTGACGTGTTCGAGCAGGTGATGAGCTGGGAAACGCGACAGGTGAAGAACTACCCGCTTTGATTAGTCGCGTAAATGTAAGTCGACTGATATCAAGTTGGCGGCTTACGATTGAAAAGAGGCGTTTTTTTAGCAGAAATGCCAAGAGCGCGTCTTGGTACAATACTGGTCGGTGTGGAGGTTGTCTGCCTTGGGTCGCGACGGACAGGTGTGCCTGCAACTGAAGGAGTCCCTTGTAGAAACAAGGGCGGCGGTGCATCAGGCATTGTCTGCTCAGCGCTATCATCGTTCATCTGTACATCAGAGCTTGGGAAAGCCAATGGGGACGACATTGTGGTGGTCAGAGGCAAAGTGCTCAAGTCACGAGCACGCGCCAAACTCGTGATCTATATTGAGGGCAGGCTTCGACTTAAAGTTTAACATATCCATGGACAAGTTGAATGATCTCAATCATGTTTGCTCTCCTTGCACTGCAGCCTTGCATGGCTCATATAACTCTACAGCCTGTGATCCTGCTCCCGTTTCGCGACCTAGATAAAAGCATTGCCCCGGCTCCCAGTCTACACGTAGACAATGCGTATATACCGCGTTCCGAGTCCGATGGTTTCAGCGACGACGGATTGGATATAAATCTTTTACTGTGGAAGGCATACTGCTCGGCGTGGAACAAATGTCTCACTCGCATTCGTGTTAGTCGGCGTCGTTTTGCCCTGAAATCGAACTCAATCTTTTACCAGTCCATTCTACGCACCTTGTATGGTCTCTTCATAAATGAAATAGTGCAACACGTCGTCTCTGCATACAAAGACACCTTACTGGGTCTACCATCTGTTGAACTGCCGGTGCTCGCTGTTACAAGTGAGTTGCAGTGTGCATTACGAGTCCCTTAATAGTCTTTCAGGTGATGATACAGTCCTTAATGACTTGGTGTCCACGATGAAGTCCTTCAACGAATCCCCAACCCCCGATATCCCTATGCTATATCTCTCTGGACTGCATGTCTCAGAATGCACGAGTGTTCAGTCTTGTATGTCAACGATCATGAAAAACTTTCTCAATAATTCCCTTGATTGGAGAAAGGGTTCTCCCAGACCTCCCGTTTCTTTCCAACTCTAATCCTACTCTAGGCCAACGCCAGCAAGTAACTCAATATGCTGACTATGATATTCAACTATTGCAAGAATGGTACTCATCTGTGGATCATCTTCAACCTCCAATTCTCGTGGTATTGCTCCATGAATTTGAACGACTGGATCCTTCCATCATTCAAGATGTGTTTCATATCTTCAGGTTTGCAGACTATACCATTGGACTTGAAACTAAGGTTGCTCTTCCAGTCTTAGTGCTCTACGATTACCGGTAGTCTTTTTGCTCGCTCTTTCAACACCCGAGTCAGCAAGATCTTACCTATGCTCAACATTTCCACGTTCAACACTATCTCTCTTGCGTGTTCATTCTTTTATTGCTCCATCCGGTGTTCAGGTGCTAGAAGAGTTAGTTGTTCATGTACGTCAAACGTTCTACCGCCTTTGAATATCTGATCCAACCGACATATAGACATTCTTCAGCCCTTCTTTTCAACCGGACGTATACATCGGACCAAGCACACTTGATTTCTTGATCGAATCTTCCAATCGTTCCGATCTATCAATATCCTCGGTACTGAGTATTCTTCAGGTTAGCTTGAGTTTTCTTCCCGCCCAACGCTAAGCGCCGAGGTAGCTTACATATCTCAAACATTTCAGCGTGAATCCGCTTACCTTGCTGGTTTCCTCGGATTTGGGTGGGAACTCGCCCTTTGCAATTTTAGACGCTGTTCTGCTCAGTTTGTGTTCGAAGCAAACAACATCGGCACCTCAAAGATGGAATGCTGAGAATCAATCATCCCTTTCCACTGCAGTAGAGGCGGCGAGGACAGAATTTCGTCTTCGGGCGATAAAGATGCAGCTTGGTTTTCATATACTCAAGCTAATAGACAGTTTTTGTCGTTCGCAGGGCTCCGAAGACATGGGATGGGATTCCGGAAGTGAAACCTTCAAGCTGATTGCAATGATACTTAGAGGGAAATCGGACAAGGTAATATACAAAGCGACATCTCTGACCAGGTAAGTTTTTTTTTCCGTAGCGATGGCAGAAAAAATAACCATCCCAGGCGACTACCATCGGCTCAGCAGAATGCACTCCTCAACGCTCTTAACGGTTGCTTCTATGACCTGCCAAGACACGTTCGTGAAGAGGAAGAGGTAGCATGGGTGCAATTTTTCAAGTATTACGGCCAGAATGTTGCAGATGCGGATGAAACCCGTGAGAGCATCAGCAATTGGCTTGCCGAGTATCTCAAGTGAGAGGACATGTTCCCGTTAAGGTCCGACTAACGCACTTCATCAGAGTACTAACAAGGCCTCTAGAAACAGTTCCTCTGTCCGAGATTTGGTATGTAGGAACGACACCGTTCCCTGCTGAGGTCTGGGTAGTTTTTCCCGGCGTCAAGGTGAATACTAACGTATCCGTTAGCTCCTCAGCCCTTCCGTCCGTGCCTCTATCATCTCAGCACTCTTACGCCCACACTGTTTCACTGGCGAACCCCAAGAAGAACCCGCTTTATGGGAGCTACCTGATCCAAGTATCATATTTCGGCGATACCTGGACAGTGGTAGAATGGTCAATGTGTATGACTGGTTCGAATCGTTCCAGGTCGTTTTGGAGAGTCAACTTCAGGGTGTGGACAAAGGAGACGGGGACGATAGGTGGAAAATGCAATTGCAAGCTAGATTTATGCGCGCGATACATGAACTCGAGCTGCTGGGCCTCACCAAGCCAACCAAAAGAAAGGCAGACCACATCCTGCGGACATTGTTCGATGTACCTGATGATGTATTGGGGTAAAAAAACATTGTATCAAGGAAATTATGTATAAACAGACGTTAACACTCTCCCTCTGCTATCTTGATGTTCTGTAGGCTAGTTATTTCTGAATCGTTGTAAATTCTATACCTTTCTTGCGGAACATCGGTGAAAGCAGCGGCAAATCTTTCAACGGTGTTATTGGCACCGTCGACGCGACGAATCCAGCTACAGGTGATAAAGTCGCCGTACTTGCGGAAACTGGCGATAACCAGTTATTTCGGAGGCTTCCAGAACAAACAAGTACTCACGCCTCGCCATAAGTTCTGTTAAGAGATGTCAGATATAGATGCGGAAACAGAGATGTACTTGCTCTGGATCTTTTTGAGTGCTGTCGCCAATGGCCAAAAATTTCATGTCTGAGTACATGCCCTTGATCCGATCGATCATGGCACTCTTGTATTCAAACACGCCATCAGACGCCGTAAAGTCGAGATGGAGGACAAGGAAGTCAGGGTGAAATTTTGCAACAGTATAGGACCTCTTGACGCAGAGTAAGTGGTATCGATAAAGTTGCGGAGAAATGGATATAGTTGAAATGGGGATCCAGATACATAAATGAACTGTGGTGAATCGAGTGTATCAGCAAGAGATGCATATAACTCTGGCATGCCCTCAACAGGCTGTGGATCGTCAAAAAGGGTTGCTTGCAAGAGCTTCGGTGTGTCCAAAACGTTTGAAATCTTCACTGTATCGTCAATATCTGGGGATGTCATGCCTGCAGTTTTGGGGGGAGGCTGAGACTCGTACCAGAGATAACACCGAAACGAGAAGAAGGTGAAAATATCGTAGCATTAAATAGCCTGCTGTTGGATGCCTGCACGGTGGCTGCAAGGCTTGTGCCGAGATGCAAGGTGTTACTGCAAAGGGAAAAGTTTCTGAGGGCCATTCCGTGTACTGGGTCGGAAAGTACTAGCTGACAACCATCTGTATTGACCAGGACATCCTCAGATAACGGCACTGCATCAAAAAGCTGGGTACGATTGATAGCAGTGAAGATCTTATCGCCAGCCTCAAGTCCTACGGCAACAAGCGCACTGGAAAGCGCTGAAGATAATGGACCCAAACTGATCTGAAGAACAATCAAGACATATTTGAGTTGAAGCGTGTCGGTTTGACCTGGCGAAGAAATACAAATGACTGGAGAGCAACGGATACGGTTTGTTGACCAGAGATCTGAAAGGCAAGCCCGTCAAATAAGAGAACTTCTTCCAGGAAATTGATCCTTGGTGCAATGTGAGGGAGTGTGTAGGCCTGCATGAGCAGCGTTGCCGCTGTAAGGAGCGTAAGAGTCTGCATCCAGGTGGTAGAGCAGTAAACAATATGATATCACATGCATGCGCGATTCAAAAAATGACGATCAGTGATTCGCAGAACAGGTTCAAAAAACGTAACCTAACAATTACTTATGTAATAAGCCGAAAAAAACCACACGTAAACGCGTAAACCTTTATGAGCGTCTAAGCCATCACAACGCCAATTGCCATTCCAAGAATGGTAACACCCCATATCTTTGCAGCGGTACGGACGGAACCGCTGGTACTCTTCTTTACAGTAGTTGCAGAACTTTGGGTAGTTGACGAGGTAGTTGAGCCTGTGGATGGCGTTGAAGAGGGTAAGCTGGGGGTAGTAGCTCCAACGGTGGACGACGATGACGAGGTGCCATCGATAAGAGCTTGAACAGTCGAGTTGAACTGGCCACTCATACCAGCCAAACTGAACAAAGTTTTCTTTAAATGAAAAACATGGCAACACGAGCACATACGTGAACTTTGAGGAGAATGCCTGTATTGGGTATCCTGTGGTGGCATTTTTAAGACCCGCAGAGTCGAAGCGAATGAAACTAGGAAGAGGTGAGGCGAGGTACTTTATGAGAAGCAAGCACATACTAACCAGCACCATTGGCTCCAACCGATGGGTCAATGGTGATGTTGAGGCTGGTACTTTGAGAAACATCTACATCGGGAAGGGGCTGAAGTAGAATCTGTAGGGAGTTTGAGCGAGAGTCACAATTACGAGTTGTTCAACCACCTGCGTGTTCACATCACCAACGTAAAGACCAGCGATTGCAGCTCCAAATTGAGTCAGATTTGGTTGTGTGTTGTCATCCTCCCAGCTAACGGTCAAAGTCTGACCACCAGTAGCTGAGGTTGACTGGGTGGGAGCAGTGAAGTAGACTGTCCCGAATGCATATGATGCGAGAGAGAGAATGACCAAAGCGAGCATGTTAAAGGAATGGAATGTTAAAGAGTGTGATGAGGGCGTGTTCAGCGATGTCGCTGGCAGTGATGGAAGTAAGAAGACAGATGTCGGAGTTCTAAAATACGGTGAGCGCCATCTATTTTTGTTCGTTCTAAAGTTAGCAATTCGGAGTAAGCCGAGAAGCCGAGAGATAGGGTTGGACTAGGGTTGATTATGTAGGGTCTTGCTTTTGACGCCCTCTGAATCTCGACATCAGACTTGCTATGTACACAGAACCAGCAAGCACTGAACTGGTTTCCCAAACCTCCCCTCTGACCGAGAATCCGAGGTCATGTGGCTGCAAGTAGTCGGTTCAACGCACGTGCAGGCAATCAGCCAATGACAGCGTCGGATTGAGTGTCGTGTGCCGGCTATACACGTTCACCAGAATGCATTATAATCAGGTCGCAATCGCATTAACGGTTAATAATGTCCGACTTCCCTGCTCGTAAGCCAAAGTCAGAAGTTCCTATCTTGCCCAAGCAACCGTCGGAGCCTGAACGTGTTGCTGATAGTCGGCGCGCTCGCAAGCAAAACGGCTCTCGTACAGCAAGGGAACGGGAGTCATTGCGCAAACTCAACCACTCTATCATAGAAAAGGCCCGTCGTACAAAAATCAACGACACCTTGGCTGCCCTCAAGCAGCTTATACCGCCAGATTTTGGCTATCCACAAGATGCAGAGGAGGGCGACGAGGAATATGCAGATGGTGTGAGGAGTAAGGGAAAGAAGAAGAAAGAGGAGCGAGAATTCAAACTCGAAATCCTTGTTCGAACCGTGGCCTACATGCGCACTTTGCTCGACAAAGTCGCAGACCTCGAGGCAGAGGCAGCATCTGCACACTGTCAGTGCAACTCATCGTCATCCAAGAGAAAGCTTGCACTTGACGAGGACATTCAGACCGCAAAGAGGCCAAAAGTCCAAGGTGGTCTGCCATCTATTGCATCTTGGCTCCCTCAAATCGAACTGAGTCGAACTCCGCCACTTAATTCTTCTCATCTTCCATCGCCTCCTGCTTCAGCTCACTTTTCGCCAACCATGCCTGTTCAAATACCTCCAACACTTAGTCTCAGTCCAGACGAAGAGTCCGCAGCATCTCTTCTTCTGCAGATGGGCACACCTCGACCTGGTCAGTCCAGGCTGGTAGCACACACTCCAAGTTCTCTGTTCGAAATGGGTCGGAAGTGATGTGGTTGTATCTATCCCCTATGTACAGTAAGTTTCGTTCTTGGGTCATCTCAATTCAAAGCTGTTCAACGCCACATTCATTTGCCGAGCTTCTCCGCAGTATGCCATTGCGTGGTTTAAGTAACAGATTTGATAATGATCAGCGATACTCTCTCCCCAGCACGCATCTGTCACCTAGCCAACATGAAAGGTATATGGGCCACAGTGTCTCTCTTCACCACCCAATCGTCGTTTGGGCAATCGTGCAAGTGTCTTTGCGGCCAACCATGTTGGCCCTCTCATGAACAGTTTACTTTATTCCAATCAGAGCTTTCCCAACCCCTCATCTATCCGAGACCCCCAGAAGCAGCCTGCTATCCTGCATCCGAGCCTTCCGGAAACTGCTCTGATGTCCTTCTCAACTTCGCCAATGGACGTTGGCGCAGCGACCAACCGGGAGCAATGCAGAATGTAAACTTCGAGACCTACATTTTCCCCAACGGGACCACCAGTGCTTGCTATTTAAATGCATCCTTGGGGTTTCCTTGTGAGCAAGGAAGCGTTTCACCTCTCGGAGTCGATGCAAGGTCTGTCCAGGATATACAGGCCACCGTCAACTTTGCTGTCAAGCATAACCTAAAGCTCGTGGTCAAAAACACAGGGTATGATACCTTTTCATTTCGTGCTGTCAGACGCATTCCTTCGCAGACATGATTATCTTGGCCGGAGCGCAGCTAGAGACTCCCTTCTGCTGTGGACGCATCATCTCAAAAATATTACATACGACAGTGCGTTCGTACCTCAGGGTGCTCCATCGACTGAAAGCTACCCTGGTGAGCATGATTAATTCTGACTCTCGAGTATCATATGTGATGATATCAAGCCATCACACTCGGTGCAGGTGTTCAATGGTACGAGGCATACGACGCTGCGCAGGCTGAAGGCCGTGTCGTCATTGGAGGGCTTTCTGCTGGCGGATCTGTGGGCTCCTCAGGAGGATGGATTGCCGGTGGAGGACACAGTACGTGTCTTCAAAATTCTTTTTGCTACCTTGCAAGAGTAACGTCCCGAAGGCGCTCTCTCTCCTCAGCATGGACTAGGTGCCGATAATGCAATTCAGTTCAATATCGTCACCTCCAGTGGGACCTTTCTGACAGTCAACTCGCATCAGCATTCAGATCTCTTTTGGGCTCTCCGCGGAGGAGGCGGAGGAACTTACGGGGTTGTCACTGCTGTGACTTACAAAACCTATCCCTCCACTCCTCTTAATGTAGTTCTGCTTCAAGTAAATTTTTCGACTCCTCAACAAGCACGAGACATCGTCACAAAATTTGTAAAGACGAGCCTCACACTCGCGGACGCAGGCTGGGGAGGTTACGTATATTTTGATACGACTGCCTTCCAGCTCGGGTTTATCACGCCAAACATTTCGCAAGAGAATGCAATAGCACTTATTGCTCCATTTTTCTCTTTTGTCAACAATGCAACACGGGCAGTAACCGAAGTAATTCCCTTCGATTCTTTCTATACCGCTTTTCAAGTCCTTTTCTCCGGTAGTGGCCAAGTCGGGACCAATGTAGAATTATCGTCACGTCTTATTCCACGGACAATCATCGAGCAAAACCCAGGAAATGTGGCGGAGACTCTTCTATCTCTTAATGGAGTCATGTGGAAGTAAGTTCTCACTCAAATCGAATATCCCTAACTCATTCACCTGGGATCAGCCAAGTTGCAGGTGGTGCGGTTTCTCGCGTTAACCCCAGTAGTGCCGGACTGAATCCTGCCTGGCGAGAGGCCATCACTCACGTCCTTACGGTTGGATCGTGGCCAGATGGCGCGTCTTCTGACGAGATTAATCAAGTGCGTGATAATCTGAAGACAGCCCTTCAGGTTCTACAATCTCTCGCGGGACCTGCTAACGCAGCATACTTCAACGAGGTGAGTACCTCTTGGCTTTATATTGATGATGCTTACCACAACAGGCATCGTTGTATGAGCTCGATCCTCGACAAACTTTCTTTGGCTCACATTACAGTCAACTGGAAAAGATTAAAAGTACCTATGACACGCACAAACTTTTCATTGTTGCCGAGGGTGTTGGGTCTGAAAACTGGGATAGGAATCTCCAATGCTTCCTCTAGTACTTACCGAATGTGCTATACCTTTCCGGATAGGAACCAACGATGCTTGAATACAGAACTCTTGAGTACATACATACACATTACTTCTTAGATTACTATATATGAAAAAGGTAAGTGATACAAATACTAATTCCGTCATGAGTACTGTTTATATTCTGACTGCTGCCAATAATCTGGCTGAGGCCAGGCATCAGCTAATGGGACTTGCTGATAAGCGAGCGCGGCATGGCCGATCTGGGACTCGTAAACCGCTGGATGAGCTGTGTCACAGACAGTTCCGGTGAACGACATAGGTTCCCCTTCAGATTGTCCTGTATCTCGTTCAAACGCATGTACGGAGTGGTGACTGCCGAGACCGTTGCTATAGTTATATGGTGGACTGGCATAGTAGGAATGTGGAGGGTTGAAAGACTCGGAATTAGTTGACGCAGACGGACCATAAGTAGGCGTGTTGACATTAGTCGTTGCATACGGTGAATCAGCGGCAGATAGTGGTCCATTGGAATGAGTAGGAGTGTATGGACTGATAGAGCCAGAATACTCCGAGCTAGATGTTCGTTGATGGTGGTTACTGCTGTACTCATAAATTAATGGCGAGCCGACGTAACCCGAATGATTTTGTTGGTCTACCCTGAAGCCAGCCTGGGCCACAAGTTGCGGACTCTGAGGGACAGCTTTTTGGACAGGATCCTGAGTGATTGAAGAAGACCTAGAACGCGACATTGTGCTGTCAGGTAAAGGACTCGTCTCTTTATCAGTGTGGCGAGAGTGTCGGTATAACATGTCCGAAGAGAGCTGTGAATGGGAGCTGGCAAAAAATGCACTGTCCTTCGATCGCGTAGTGGGCCTGGAGAAAGGGACTGAACCTTCTCTTCCTGGCCGAACTCTGACACCGACAGATGGATAAGGCCCCCTTTTCGGCTGCTTTTTTTCATGTGAGTGTCCTTTCGGTGGCGACTCCGCCCTTGCGGAAGACTCCTTGATTGACGGAGAGGGACAATGGCGGCGCTCTCCTGAAGATGATTCCGGCATTTCCATGGTCTGGATTAATTGAGACTGATCAGGCATCTGATCCTCCACAACCTGATCTGTATCAACCGCATCAAGCTTCCGCTTGAGAGACATGGAGGAAGGGCTGCCATTACTCTGAAGTTTGATTCTCAGACATTTCACAATGTGAAGTGCATCACTCTGTCGAATGTCAAAAGAGCCAGCAAGTCCTAACCCTCTTGTGCTACGCCAAATTTCATCACGCTTCAAGAGATCGAAGGCAATATCCGCATCTTCGGCTGCAGCTGATGCACACCATGTTGCAGGATGCTTTAATACCGAGTATGCAGAAACAACTGCGGCATCGAACAGGATGCGGGGGAGGGGATAAAGATCAAACATTGCAGGAAAACGTAAATTGGGATCTCGCGGCGTACACGGGGAATCCCAGAGCTTGTAGAGCGTTTTGGACGCGTGGATTATGATATGTGCTGCATTGCCCACCGCAATAGTGGCCTGGTAGGGAGGCTTTACATGTGTAGCATCTTTTTTCTTGAGAAAGGGGAGATAGACTTTCATGATCAATCTTTGCGCCGTGATGGCAATTTCGCAGCGTTGTGCTACCAGAACAGATTCCGTAGCAGTGCCACTCATGGAGGAGCCGAAATCGAGTCTGAAACATTGTGGAAGTTGTGATAACCAAGTAGTAATTTCAGATTCCATGAAACCCGCCTGTTCGATGCTGTAAGTGCCAGGAGGATGAGAATGGTGACCAAATTGGGTGAGTACTGGTTCGGGGGAGGTCATCCGTCTTTTGATGTTCCGTACCAATTGAGCCATCCTGGGCGGAAGATTGACAAGATTCTCGGAGATAATTTACGGATACGTACCGGCATTTAATCTCAAAATATTGAAGGCCATCCTTCATATACCCCGTTGAATCCTCGATCCTAGGCACAGGAATTCGGGATGAGGAAGGGCAAAATGCCTTGTCGTCAACGTCTGTGACAGGAAGCTTGGTAGAGAATGATTTCTCAGGAATAAGCGGTGGATGACCCATAGCATCTGATACGAACCTGCTGTGTGGTTAGATTGACATCAAGCCAGAAGGGGAATGGCACGGACAAATCATAATAAAGTATATCCCACCAAATTCTTCGCCTCATTTCCGATTCGAACAGGGTGCAATGCGGAATGATCGATGAAGCTGCTCCATTCGATTTCCCCTTTGTCTTTCGTGTGTTCTGAACCGCTGTAGTACCCGAGTTGGCGTTTTCCTCAGGGTCAACAGTCAGTCCAATTTGCCGCGCAATATTGACCATCTTTCCGACCTGCACAATCTCAGCATACTGACCAATGCGATGTTTAAACTCACAAGAGGGAAGATGACACCCTCGACACCTTTCTGTGAAGGATCCCTGCACTCTTCAGCTACCATGGGATAATCACATTTGAGCAGGAAGATGACTTGAAGGAGACATGCTGTAAGATAGTCTAAATCGTAGTCAAGAGCGCTAGCTCCGCCAGTGACCCTAGCAACTGTGGAACCTTCGTAGACGGAAAGGGCCTGTACGCTCAGACTGTACCAATACAAGGGACTAGGAGGAGTGTATGAGTGCACAGATGGGATAGAAGCAGTATTTGCACTAGAATGAGACGACGGAAGCTTCCTTGTTCTTCCCTTACGGCCAGTGCTCTGCTCATCCGGCATAGGGTCTACGTTTTGTTCGCAGCGGTCTGCAATGAAAGAGCCCAATGCTAGTGCGGCGCATATTGCCGCAAAAAATGGAACACTCTCTTTACTACCTGTATCACCGTCTGGTAGTACATCCGCAGTAGGTGAGGTTATCTGCCGTTGCCCAAAAAAAATTTGCATAGCTTTGGCACGCTTTTCCTGGGCACTGTTATCCAAAAGAGAAACCATCTTCATTGCCCGTGAGCGCAGATGTTTCCAGTTGAGTGAAGGATATGTATGCGTTACACTGTTTTCTGCAAGATGAAGTAAGTTTTGCAAGGTGTGGGGACTTGTGATAGCACTCTGTTGTGATGAAACGGACGGTGGAAGTAAGCCCAGAAGCGCTGGAGACAGGCAAGGGCTTTGCGACAGGGACGACGATGAAGGAGATGCAGGATAATAGATATTGACTGAAGGGAGCGGTTGGCAGGAGGATTTAGATGTGTCAGCATTATCAATTGGTAAGATGGGGATAGAGTCTGGCTCTACTTTCAGATTGATAGTAGAGCCTGAGGGGTCTGGCTGAGAGGAAGAGCTGGCCAGAGAAGAACCCAAGTCCAGTTCGTCCAGCCATATTGAGCCTACATCTTCGAGCGGAAAGGTAAACGCAGAGCCTGAAGCTGCTTGAACGAATGCAAGCTGCTGGGATGCAGGTAAAGGCTTAGAAGCTGACGGGGAAGGCGGTGGGGGACGTGCAGATAAAGGATACGAAGATACGAATTGACCGGAAGTCAGTTGGGCCAAAGTAGCCTCGACTTGCATAAGCCTATTGTTCAGCGACTGCAGGTCTCTGCACTTGCCTTGAGCTAGGAGCATTTGACATTGAAATGAACCTACACTTTTTCGGCAGCCGCTGGGGAGTAGATGCATCTTGCAAGAGTGTCGCGTTTTACACAACTGGTCAAGGTTGAGTTAACTCTAAAGCATAATGACTGCTTGACCTTCCACAGGGAGTCTTCCTATCACATTTTAATTTCAGGCGTTTACACTGAAGAGTGTCAATGGTGGGCAGATTTCAGATAATGGAAGAAGCGAGGACCTCTGCACACACAACCGTAATGCGTGAACGAACTTGAGGAGCTGCAGTCGGACTTGTCTGCGCTGGCACATTTGTTAGCTCGGCCTGCTCAGAAGAGTCCATATCCAGACCAAGCGTGGGATTATGTCTACATGTCTGTATCAAATTGATGCCATCTCGTACAACATAGCTCCTAACATTCGCAAATATACTTGGGTGAGAACCAATCAACGTTTATTCGACCGAAGGATCGCAGGTTTCGAGCTTACGTGCACGCCTTCCTCATGTGCTTGCCGCCGCTTCTTATGGTACTTCTATCCTCCACGAGTCATAGGATTAGCTCCTCGTCCTCGACCTCGACGTCTGCCACCTCTCGAACTACCGCTTTCTGCAGGAGGGCCATTCATGGTCGAGTCATCAAGAGTTATCGACGAAACAAGAGAAGATTCTCTTTGTAGAATAACAGGATGGATCGTGTCACCGCGCTGCAGGATACTTGGGACTGAGGAAGAGCTACCGTCTGCAGGAGGGCGTTCCTTACGCTTTCTCTCTCGCTTTGGGGAAGACGGGGTGGATTGAACGACTTCCTCCGCAGAATTGGGTGAGGCAACAGGCTCCTTCTCTTTTCTAGCTCTTGTGGGTTTTCCGGCATTCACACCTGCACCGCTCAATGCAGCTTCAAACTGCCGACCTAAACCGATTACCGGCCGTATTCTGCGCGACGCAGATGCAAGTGTAGCAGTGTCAGCAGATGGCGGCACAACAGGAGCACTGACGTCTGTGGGCTTCGCAAGAGGCATGCTCGATGTAAGTAGCTGATCTTGTTTAGAAGGCTGCTTCGGAGGCTTTTGTGTTTTGGGAGGCTTCGCTTGTTTCTGTGCAGGTACTTGTGGTGCTTCAGCCTGTATACCAGCGGCAACAGCTTTCTTCCCGTTCTTTTTCCCCGCTGGCGAAGATTCCGGCACTTGGGGATCTGCCGTTGGCTTTTTTTTGCCTTCATCTTTCTTGGAACGGGAGCTAGCCGCAATCTGATCTTTGTAGTGAGCGTGATTGCGTAGGATGGCTTCCTTGTCTTTGTTGGCGGCCCTCTCAGCCTTCAGAGCTTCAAGAAGGGGAGTCGTGGTTGGAAGCGACGCTGGCTGTACAGAGGCAACTGCATTCCTTTGAGCCTAGAATAATATAGGGATTAGTTGAACATACCTAAACTCTCCATAGACAAAGATTCAGATTCGGAAGGTTCAGCATTGAGTGACTGCATGAAGTTTATGAAGTCTTCATCTGGGGTGGCATGAGCCGATAGTCGATGACATCAAAGATCAAGGGCACCATTCTCAATGGTTGCATTACGATTGTCAATCTTCTTCTTCTCGCCGGGGATTTTCTGGTATGGAGCGAATTCTACGATAGCCTGGTACTCTGCCCCAGTCTTGTCCCTGAAGAGGTGACCGTCATACTCTTTACTGAAGATAGCAAGCTGGTCTTCTGTCTTGAACGTTATGTATGCACGAGAAAGAAGGTTTTCCTTGTTCAAGCTTTGTATTGCGAGTTGTCATGGACGAACGCATGACGGGAATAGTGCGCACCCTTTGCGAAGCTTTCCCGGGTAGAACGTCTTCCAGACGACAGACTCAGAAGAGACCCAGTTCTGGACAGACTGCCAGAATATCGGTTCAGGCAAGTTCGGAGGAAGCTTGCGCACTACAACCTTGAGACGATCGTGACTTTGAGATTTGGCCATGGACAAACAACGCCAAACTGGACTTTTTCTTCCACCATCACGGTGCGTATGCTACTCTTTTTTTTTTCTTTTCTGTGATGAACACAAATCACATTCAAGCTCAACAGTCATATTCTCTCTGATGACTATTACTTCT
>QLOY01016054.1:0-23385 GCA_003313965.1 Megacollybia marginata
GAGTTGGCTGGTGTTGGCAAACAGTGATAGAATTCTCACTGGGCATTATGCTCCACCCTGAATTAAGGGTCTGTAGCAGGACATGCTTATCAGACATGCAGATGGAAAGAAAATACTCTGATATGTATTCATCTTTCCTGCATACACCTGATGTATTGATGAAATCATTGACATGTCCTAGTCAGCATCTGATGCAAGGAGAATTCAATGCATCAAAGGGGCATTTCCGAGTCACATACCAGTAAGAAAAATCTAAAGCCATGAAACAGCTGGCCAGTGTAGATACAAGTAAGGGAGGAAGCTTGAAGATGGCTAAACAAAGCCAAACAAGAGTTTGAGCTGACATGACATCTTGCATGACATTGTTGAGGCCTTGTTAACCAACAAGCCGACCTTTTCATGAGCCCCAGTGTTGCCTCTTGCAGTATTGGTCTACTACATTTGCTGAAGTACTGATGACTTGACAGTGTGGATGTGGGTACATTGTGTCTTTCATGTTCAGGCTATTTTGTGGATGTCCAGAATGTCATGTGTCTCAAAATCAGTTCAATGCTGCATTGCTATTTAATTGCTATTAGTATCTCTCTTTGTCTACAAGTGTAATGTTCAAAGGCTTACAATATTTACAATGGTGAGTGACAAGACTCTTTAGAGGGTCATGGAATCAAGTTTGTTTGCTTGCCAGTTCTCTGACTGTGTCAGCCATAGTTTGGCAGATTATGTCTCTTTGTGCCACATTCTGAATGAAATCCAGGTAGACTGTTCATTTTTTCCATACAACCTGAGCAAGACTTGAGAGGATATTGCAAGTTCTCAACCTCACCATGACCTTCCTTTGTTAACTGACCATTGAACAGGGTTCCGATTTGTTATTGTTTGCATATCTTAAGCATGTTCAACAGTAAGCAAGATTTTCTCTCCTGACAATCACTTCAGTTGGTTCCATTCAAGCAGAACACATTTTCCTCATTATATACTAGCATTGGGCCAAAAATCATAAAATGCAATGCCATATAGCAGAAATCATATTGGATCTTGGTGTTTCAGAGATGGACCATCATGATCAACTTTAGGTACTTGGCTATCCATTTATCTTCCTATATTTCTGAATCCTTGTTCTTCCTGCTGGGCAAGACTGTTGGTCTTGATGGGCTTAAGTTCAGGCCTTGGCTCTGTACTGTAAGCTCCTGTTTAGTTCACTGACCCTCATCTGATTTATTGAAGGTATGATTGATATTCTATGATGTCCCTGCTTTTCACCCATCTCCTACACTGCCCCTACGTACCAGCACTGATTTCCCAACTTGGACTATCTTGCCCTCAGTCCCTTCAGTCTATATAGGAGCTCCTTGCTCCATTCTGAAGCGCACTCTCACCTGAACACATTGGGAGCCTCTCAAGCATCACCCAAATTTACAGACACAGGAGACAAGAGATCCGCATTCTCTGATGCACCAACCATTTACCACCAAGTTTATCCAATGTTCCCCAACTTGTTGCAACCCTTCCCCACTTCCTGCATTGAGGCCTGGACCACGCTCCCATCTCCTTCATCACAAGGTTCAATACCTACATTCTCTCATCCTGTCAGATTCTGTCTTTTGGAATCATGGATGGACTGTATGAATGGGAGGATAGGGACAGAGCAGAAGCCAATGCTCTGCTTTCCTGAGGCAATGAGCTTGCTCTCCATTGGTGCTTTGCTTTCACTACCATGTCCAAGAAAGGTGTATGGTTTCAGCTAGCTGATATTTGGACTATTAATGCGACCCTGATCAATCACTGTAACATCTAACTTACAGTACTCACTGTCTACCTCGAACTACCTGGTCTCTAACCCCTTCACTGTGCTTCATCTCCTACTGCAGGACCACAGGACCTCTGGAGTATTGGTAGAGCCAGTATGAGCTTGTTGTGGCTCTATTTCTGTCACAGAATTAGTCAACTGTACGTGTTAACAGCTCTTCTCCCTAATACAAGTGCTCACAGGCCGATTTCACAACAAGGAGGTTTTGAAGTGATACATCTGCGAGCAAAAAAAGAATTTGTGGAGCAACAGGCAAGTATAACTGTTGCATTTTTGGCTGATAGGTTGTGCAAATAAAAACAAATAGTGGACAAACCCATTCAGAGGCATGGTAATAATATGTAAGTGTGGTAGCAGCAGCAGTGATGGATGGGACTGACCTTGCCCTTAGTGGGCATAGACCAGCAACATAACAACAAAAAAGAGAATATATTCTGACAGGCCAGGCAGTGACCAAATATGACAGATAAAATGCTACCCTATCAGACACGTTTTTATGTGTTCAAAATGTTTACTCAATGGTCTTTTTTCTCTCAGGCAGAAATGCTTCACGAGAGATGTGTTTTTTACGTGTTCAAAATAACTGACAAAATGATTACTTTGTTTCAGGCCAAAATGCTTTGCCAAAGATGTGTTTTTCACACATTCAAAATGACTTATAAAAGGTTCTCCTTCTCTTGGGACAAAACACTTCATGAAAGACATGTTTTTCACACATTCAAAATGTGTTATAGAAGGTACACTTTTTTCAGAGTTAAAAGACATTGTGAAAAATACACTGCTAACTACATTAACAGGCATTCTGAAACTCATGCTTCCCCCTTTGTCTGAATGTTTCTACAAAAAGCAGCTGGTGGGGGACTTAAAAGTCATTACAAATGGTCTGCTGCTAAGGTATTTCAAAACTCGTGCTTTACCCTTTGTCTGAATGTTTCCAAACAGAGTGGCTGGTAGGGCACTTAAAAGTCATTACAAAAGGTCCATTGCTAACTACATTAAAAGGTATTCCAAAACTCGTGCTTTCCCCTTTGCCTGAATGTTTCCAAAAAGAGCAGCTGGTAGGGCACTTAAAATTAATTACAAAAGGTCTGTTGCTAACTACATTAAAAGGTATTCTGAAACTTGCACTTTCCCCTTTGTCTGAATGTTTCCAAAAGGAGCAGCTGGTAGGGCACTTAAAATTAGTTACAAAAGGTCAGCTGCTAACTATATTAAAAGGGATTCCAAAACTGGTGCTTTCCCCTTTGTTAGAATGTTTCCAAAAAGAGTGGCTGGTAGGGGACTTAAAATTAATCACAAAAGGTCAGGTTTTGAGGTACTTAAAACAGTTTGCAACACTTATTTTTTCAGCTCAGGTAAAATCCCAACAAAATCCTTTATTCAGCCTAACTTAGAATTTACACAAAAGCACCCATTTAGTCCACCTGTTGTCTTCCATTTATAGATTTAATTTTGTATTCAATGTTAATCTAAATTAATATAGGATACTTTGGTATACATTTTAGTCTGCTTACTAGTCATGGGCCAGGCTGTGCCTGTCTGTATATGGATGTATGTGTATTGGGATTAAGAGTGTGTATGCTGGGTGATCTGTCAAGTGTGAATTAGACATTGACTATCAGGCTAGCACTGGAAGCACACAGCAATGACTGGCATGTCCATTATGATTTTTTGGCAGCAATACTTTGGGACTGAGGGTTAGTTGCAGTGCAAGACCTCTCACAAACAAAGCAGCTCACAAACAAATGGCTTATCTCTATGGAAGAACTGAAGGAATGCTTAGATGTGCTTTTCTCAGCTCAGGACACCTTTATCCATGATGGTGCTGACAAATCATTGTTCAGGAAGAGCTACATAGCCAAGCAGACTACCTCCACAGTCTTGAAACAACCAATATACATCTCACAGCAGAACTATCCTCTCTTCACCTCCATCCAAATCTTGTGTAAGAAAAAATGAGGATTGGAAACCAAAGTTCGGACTTGGGAATGCCGCATTGTTTCCCCCAAAGCTCAAGTCGAAAGCCCAGAATGGAAAAAGGAAGAGTGATAAAGCTGGCTAAAGCTATAATTTCTGATCTGTTTTTTTGTGACAAGCTGACAACCTATCAGGGATGTGCAGGACTGGGAGGGCACTTCCACAAGACTATTGGTAACATGCCTCTGTGTCTGTTGTGCCCCTATTTGTAAGTTGAACTCCGAGCACCAGGGTTCATACAGACACGGACTTGTTGGTTTGGACTTTGGGTTTGGCCCAGAACTTCGTCGGAGTTAACCAACAGAGGTCTGGCCTATTACCTAGTCAAGTCTGAGATGGAGTCTTGAAGTCTGGAGGACGAAGAGACAAAGGCGGAGCGAGGGTTTAGAGTAAGGTTTAGATAGATAGATTTTCTGTCTAATGTACAACAGACTGAGTTGTAGCTTAAATACTACTGGACCAGAGTTGTAAGGAGTACACGAGGTAAAGGAGTCAAAGCGAGAAACAAAAGTATTTACAAGTGGAGGTAATTGGGGTTTTAGGGAAATATATACAAGGAGGTCATAGGTTCAAGAAACGTGTATGTAGAGTGGTCCGGTGATGAATTCTGGACCGGGAATTAGGTGTAGCGCTGGGCCATGGTCCGGAGTCTTGGAACGGGACTGGAGTTGAAGCACCCTATGCCATACCAAAAAGCCTTCCAGACTGGTTATAACCAGCTTATCCTAAGCCTAAAAACATGGTTATAACCATGGCACTCAAGTAAGTCTTAAGCATGGTTATATCCAGTCCAAATGACTCAAACCCAGTATATGGTTTGTATAAATTTATATAGAGGGCAGGGGCAGAGTGGGCCCGCCCTTTGTTTGCTAGTGTTTAATATCAACAGAACAGGGCAGCCCGCTGGCCCCCCTCTAGCCTTGCAAATAAATATGATAGAATACATTGTTATTCTCATTTAAATAGATACAATACAATTTATAATACATTTTGGATGTGAAGCAGCTGGATTTGAAATGAAAATTCCGATAAATACCGAATAAATACATGAAAATTCTGAATAAAATTGATGTAGGGCATATGCCCAGTTGCTCTACGTTCATCTACACGAGCACTCACATTTACATGTGAATGCAGTGCCGGGAACGATGGTTTGGTCGATGGCATGAATGTGGCAGCAACGTGGTTTGGTAAGAATACAGCGTCAGGTGGGGATTCCGTGGAATTCATTGAGGATTCACTGCTGCACTAGCTGGGTTACGGTTGACAGTCTTGGTAGGGGGCATACAGCGTGTTGGACATGGCACTGGTTTGGTAGGGTAGGAATACAATGCCGAATTTAATGCAAATTTGGTGGGGGGAGAATACGACGCTGGTTGGGGAATACTTTGGTGGCGAGGTTTGGGATGTGACAGTGAGTTTGGGGATGCAGCAGTAGGGTATGTCAGTATCGCTGGCTGGCAACACAGCGCTTCGTGGCATCGGTTTTATGGAGGAATCAACAGGTGGTTTGGACGCGAGTATTGGTAGTATTCAGCATTTGCAGTTATGTGGTCGTTGGGGGAAGGAGAATTCGGATTACAGGTTTAGGTGTCATTGGGGAAACGTGGAATTACTTTGAGAAACAAGAACGAAAAATGGAATACATAGTCATCAGGGAAATGCGGAATTCAAGGTAGCAGATGGGGGCAGTGGCAAGAGCATGTGTTGCTATGTATGACGTGGCGATGTGATGGCGTGTTCAGCGCTTAGTGCCGACTAAGCGCCGACATTTTCACTAGATAAAAACATTTGTGAGAGCTGTAGATGAGAGATTAGATAAATCTGATGACACAAAAATATTAAGAACATATATTATTGCAAACGCCAATAAAATTTTGATTAGCTGTAGGACGGACACAGCACTAGTCAAAGATTCAGTTGTTATGGACTATCCATACACGAACTGAATGTACTATATCACCTTGAACAAAATTGGTTTCTTGAAAATTTACCTGCAATAAATCTGTTCAATAAATAGAGAAATTTGATCTTGAAAGAATTGCAATCTGAGCCATCAGTGAGAGTGGAGGCTCCATACAAGTTGTAGCGCTGGGCGCAAGTTAGTTTGGCCGAATCTTCGATTACACTGGCGCCTGCTTTTTTTGGATCAGGCACAGTGGCTGTGCCACAGTACCCGTCGCTACCGATATTTGCTGGGCCATTCCCCTGTCCTCGGGGTCTCTAGGCACCATTCTCGACTCTATACCAGTCTATATGAACTAGTGGAACCCCCACCTTGCCTTTTTGAATCCAGTTGTGCTAGATACCATAACAATGATGTGTAGTAAGTACATCCAATCATGAAAATGCCATCCAACTATCCAATGGCTTTAATGTTATGATTTGCCTATACAAATCTGGCTATAAAAGAAAGGGTCTCATCTACAAATGCTGTCTAATGTAGTATAATAATTGGAGCAGCAATGAGCTGCAATAACCGGTTTATTGACTAGTAGTAAATACTAGTAAACAATGATGTATAGTACATCCAATTGTCAACAGCGCCATCCAGCCATTTTACGGATTTAATATTACAATTTGCCCATGTCAAGTTAGCTATGATATAAATGCTCTTGTCTACAAATGCTCACCAATCCAGCACAGTAATTGAAGCAGCAATGGGCTGTGATTAAAGCCACATGCCAGCCACCACAGACATTTATAGAGCACCCGACAACCTGCCATATATGTAGGGGCCCTGCCCTACCTTAAAGGGTGCTGATTAAGCACATTAAGTGGCAGTGGTTATAACCACCAGAAAGGGATTTGTAAAAAGTGGTTATAACCAGTTGGAAAAGCCTTTTTTTAAGGGCATCGCCTGGTTGAAGGGGGAAACTGTTAGAATTTCACAGCTTTCAAAACCCCTCACCAACTTCTTATCGCTGCACAACACATGTTCAACATGTGTCTATACCTTTGCTGTCCCGGTTTCATTTCTCTCGGACTTTGTATAATACCATATGACTGCCGCATGTCCTTATCTATACCTCGGTCCCATTGTATATAAGTAGGAACAAGTTCCTGTATGTTCTTTAGTTTTGATATTAGTTTCTTCTCCTGTTTGTCAAACAGAGTGAACTACCTGAACTACAAGTCAATCAACATTGTGTCTCCATTGATTTGAACAGTTTGTTAACAAAATATTGAAACTAATCATTGTTCACCTTGTTCACCTTGTTTCTAGTGCCCTACACCTTCAACGGGAGTATTCCATGCTCCAACAACTTCTACACAGAAGTAGTAGAGCGTATCATCATTAACAGCCTATATCTGCCAACATCATTATTGCCAGAACAGAAACTCGAATTCAAAGGAAGCATACTCATGTTGCTCCTGCTCAACAATCGACCAGGATACAAAGCCACCAAAGTTTACAGAACCATATGTGCGAAAGAAGGAGACCTTGACATTAATCACATCACTACCAGATTCACTGCGGAAGAAAAAGCAAGTGTCTGATGCCTGCTACTCATAAACAAAAGCACCCAGTTCTTCCTTCGACAATATAATGTCCACGCTGGCTGAAACCAACACTACGTCCGAAACCTTCACTATCAACCCTACTAAATCATCACCATTCCACCAAAAACCTTCACCCCTCTTTTCAGACACGGAATCCCAGAAAAAACAAATATTTAGTCGAAGACTTCAGATTACCTCTTCATACTGAACAGAATATAAACGTCTGGACAGCACAGGCGCAAGCCGCTTATGGAAGAGATACCTTCATTAAGTTCGACTGGATAAGTGTTAAATATTCGATGATAGGAACACTACAGGGCAGGGTCTGCACACGTGCGGGGCTGTCAACACCTGAGACAGGTGCTAGAAGCGAGCGAAGGCGATGGCCGAGGGAAGTCTCATGGAAAAACGATCCGCAACAACACAACCCACAAACAACACCAAAACACACACTAACTAACTCCTACTAGATGCACTAGTCTCTCTTTATATTCCAGGGGTGTGAGTTAATGCTCTTTTTGAAGTTTGTCATAAGAGAAGGCATCTGCGGACGACGACTTTTTAGAGTCTCTTTGCTTAGTGTAAGGGTTGGAGTCTATCTTTAGAATAGAAGCTCCTCAGTCTCAAAACGTGCAAAGTTTGATCGTGAAATCAAACTTCTTTCAAAGTGGTTTGCTTGAGCTGCAAGATTTATTGCAAAGTTCAGTTCTTAAGACTTTAAGACAATGTTCAATTGATGGGTTCCAATCCCAACCAATCAAGGTTCAATTCCAGACAAGTTCCATATTCCTGAGTACACAAGACCAAAACTCTCAAGAGATCAAACTTTAGCAACTAATCTCGCACTTGAGATCAATCAAACAAATGGTATTACACCGAGCCAAATACCCGAGGATAGGCAAGGGGCGTTAATTCTCTACTGATTACTAGGTCCTCGGGTCCTTATATACTTGTACAAAACGATAAATATAGACAAAACAAAACAAAACTACAATGGCCATGCATATATTTGGTCTGATGAGTCAAAACTGATGAGAAATGACACAGAAAGGCAATGCCACAAGCAGGTATCCATATGCTGCACCACCGATTGTGTATATTTGAGTTTCCAACCTCCTCAGAATTGCTATTTCTGAAAAGGCAGCCGATATTGTCCATATGTTACATGTGTGTTGAAACACATTTCAACTGGTTTTAGGCAAGCCTAGAAAGGCCCATCAATCATCCTTATGTTGTGACGGATGGTCGGAAGTCCTCCGAGGCCCCTATATCTGATGCATTCTGTTCTGAAAGTCTTGTATTATCAAGACAACCATGCAGTAGTGTCTGATGATGGATGCGATGCAGAGTCAGGTGCTTTTCTGGGTCTCTAGCTCTCTCTCTGCAATCCCTTTCTTCCTTTTCTTTCTGAGGAGCCATCACGTGACTTCGTCGTTAGACTCCATAGCTAACACTCGATACTTCTCATACCAGTAGACATTAACCGATTGAGTAAATCAGTTAGTTAGGTTCCTTGACAACACTTGTCACCTAATAGTACTCCTTGCTAAGTAATCCAACCTCAGTAGCTAGCTAAGTCACAGATCGACAGCCAGTAACGAGTTTTTGAAGCTCTGAGGGCATTCAACCATCAAGTCTCAACACCATAGACACTCTAGGCAAACCTATACTCATCCTCAGACTTCTAGGATAGCCTAGGAGGTAGTTCTTGTCGGTTTGTAGGTCTAGCCGCATAACTGGCATATCAATGAATGGGAGTATCAACAAATTTATTGAAGTTGCACATATAACACAATTCCACACTGACCACAAACAAGTCTATATAAGTCAGGTCCAAGAACTTGACAGAACTGGAACACATCTTCGAATCCTTAAAGAAACACCACCACTATTACCAACACCACTCCCTGAAACTTCTACTATATTGGGGATCGAGCTCACAGAGTCACCAGCCCAGATAGAACCCAAATCAAAGCGTCTGATATCTATGAATCTGACACTGAACAAAACCCGGTAATACAGGAAGACCCTAACGAACCACCACCTGGTCCGCCGTCTTCTGATTCACCAGCTTCTTCAAACACCCCATCCTTGCAAAATAGATCTCCTTGTCCTTGTCCTGATCCTCTGTATAATCCACCTCCTTCTCCTCCACATAGTTCTCCACTGAGAGGGAATCCACCGCTTGGCCCACCGCTGCCTCCGTCACCACCTCCAAACCCTCCTCCGCCACCTGTAAATATGGCACAACCTACTCATACCAAAATCAACCTGGCAGAAATGCCATCAGGCTTTGATGGAAAAGACAAATCACAATGGGAGTCATGGATCAACTCCATGCAGCTTTTCTTGAACTCAACACCTTGGTCATGACTGAGGATGACAAGAAAGCAGTCAAGGAAAAGTTGGGTTTTTAGATGGGAACGAAGGTGACGCGACTTCAGATTCCCCAAATATGCATGATTCTTCAGTAGGCACCAGTTGTAACAAATGTTCTGAAAAACGAGCGTTGTATTCTCTCCCCCCACCTACAAGAATCTAGTGTCAAAGGTACAGAAAACGGTAATGGTGAGCTGGCCAAGGATAAAACCTCAAATGATCAAAAAGGTCAGGAACCTTCCAAAGTAAGCTCAGGACAAAGGAAGACAATGATTGAAGAAGTAGAAGATGAAGAATCACCTTCTTTGGGTCACTTCCAGGCGGCTGAAAAGGAAATTCCTTCGGGACCTGAGATCAGGACTTCTTATGATGCATGAGGCAGAATGGAAGATCCAATCGAGAAGCCAGCCTCGGAGGCAGACTCAGCAAAGTCTGACATTAAGGGATCTGCAGGCAAAAAAGATTTTCCGCGTTTACCTTCCTCTGAAAGACCAAAACCCTTTTTGGCCTTATGGATATTGTCACAGCTACGAGACCTCACCGCAGAAGCAGGAATAGGAATTCTCTGACAATGGGTACATGACCAAAAACAATGAGAAGTATCCACCACACTCGTGTGAGTATTGCTAAATGTGTCAACACACGAAGCATTAGACATTTTAGAGGACCTTCATGAACCAAAGAAATTCATATTCTGAAAACAAACAACCACATCAGAAAGAGAATTAATGAAGGATGTTGAAATAACAGACACCTCCTCGAATATCACCATCAGAGTCAAGAGCTTGTTCGATAGTGGCTGTACAGGATCCTGCATTAGTCAGCAACTAGTTGACAAAAAAGGATTAACAACGCATAAGTACAAGCACCCAATCAAAGCATACAACACGGATGGCACAGAAAACAGCAATGGAAAAATTACTGAATATGTTGAAGTTTGAATGGTGATAAACAAGCACACAGAGATAATTCAACTAGCAGTCACAAATCTGGGAAGATCAGATGTGTTTATTGGACATGAATGGTTACATGCTCACAACCCAGAAATTGATTGGTCTACAGGCGAAATGAAATTCACACGATGCCCCTTCCTGCACCAGTCATCAAGATGATTGGGAATGGGAAGAAGGAGATCGCCTGTGGTATAAGGAGCAGAAACCGTCTCGAAGGATTAGACAAATGGACTGGTACATACGAGCACACGAGTCCATCATGAACAAGTTAGCAGCAGCTGCAAATTCCGAAAAAAGATCCACTCAAATACCAGAACAATATTCAGGCTCTGAGGATGTGTTTGAAAAGGAGGACTTGACACCTTACCACCTCGACAACCATGGGATCACACCATAGAGCTAAAACCAGGATCTGAACCTTCTGGATGTAAGCCTAAATCCAGAAGAACAGAAAGAGTTGGACTCCTTTATTGATGAACACCTACAAACTGGACAGATCCAATCCTCGAAGTTGCCAATGGCATCCTCATTCTTCTTTGTAAAGAAAAAAGATGGACGATTGAGACCAGTCCAAGATTATCAAAAGCTAAACGACATGACAATATATCTGCTACCCTTGATCTCAGACCTCATCAACAAGCTAAAAGGCGCCAAATACTTCACAAAGTTAGACATACGATGGGGATATAACAACATCTGTATTAAGGAAGGTGATGAATGGAAAGCAGCCTTTCTGACTAACTGAGGGTTGTTCAAACCCTTAGTTATGTTCTTTGGTCTTACCAACTCCCTGGCAACATTCCAAACCATGATGAACGAGCTATTATGAGATTTAGTAAATGAAGGGCATGTCCTGGTATACATCGACAATATCCTTATCTTCACTGACAATCTAGAAGATCATCGAAGGATCGTACAACAGGTTCTGTCCATTCTTCAAAAGAATCGTCTATATCTCAAACTGGAAAAATGTGATTTTGAACAAGAAATGATCGAGTACTTAGGACTTATAATCTCTCATAACAAAATGGAGGTGGACCCGGTCAAAATCGCAGGCATCAGAGAATGGCCAATTCCAAAAAACCTCAAAGAAACGCAATCCTCTTTAGGATTCTGTAACTTCTATCAATGGTTCATTACATCAGGAAAAACCCTTTTTGACCTGGCAAACCTGGCAAACTTGAGTAAACCTGAGTCAACCTAAGTCAACCTGAGCTGATCTGGGACTAACCTAGACATGACCTGGGCTGACCTGGGTTGACTTGGGCTAACCTAGACATGACTTAGGTTGACCTGGCTGACCTGAAAATTGAGACTTAAACCTGGGACTGACCAAGGTTGATCTAGGTCAACCTTGAGGCATCCAGGTTAAAAAGGGTTTTTCCTGATGTAAGGAATATAGTCACATCACTAAACCTATGACCAGGTTAACAGGCAAGGCACAATGGAAATGGGAAACAGAACAACAAAAAGCTTTTGAACATCTGAAAGAAGCACTGTGTACTGCACCATGTCTAAAAATCCTGAACGACACAGGAAAGTTCTGGCTAGAAGCTGATGCCTCAGAAGGAGCAGTGGGAGCAGTGCTATCCCAAGAACAGGATGGAAAGATGCACCCCATAGCCTACTTCTCCAAATCCCTGAGTGACATGGAATGGAACTATGAAATCTACGATAAAGAAATGCTTGGGATCATGTTATCCCTAGACGAATGGCAATAATTCCTGATGGGAGCCAGACAAACATTTGAGATCTGGACGGATCACAGTAACTTACAATACTTCAGACAACCACAGAAAGTAAATTGCAGACAAGCCAGATGGATAACGGAACTGGCTAACTACGATTACACACTTCATCATAAACCCGGGTCACTAAATAACAAGGCCAACACCCTATCCTGCAGAGCAGACCATGACATGGGAAAACGAGATAATGAAAACATGATCTTATTACCAGACCAAGTTTTTAGGGCTACCACTTGGAACCTCAAACCAAATCCATATGAAGAAGAAATCCAGCTGCATAGGGATAAAATCGACAACTCTGTCCAGAAGGCACTAGCATATGACGAAAAAGGATGGAAACGAGAAGGGGACTTCATTTGGTTCGAAGGGAGCCTATACGTTCCAAAAAATCAGGAATTACGACTCAAAATCATTTGAGATCATCATGACCCTGCCATAGTCGGACACCCAGGACCTTACAAAACTCAAGAACTGATCATGCACAACTATTACTGGGGATTTAATCAAATGGTACACGGATGGATGTGAACCTTGCCAACAAGATAAAATAGACAGAACAGCATGCCACGCACCGCTAAACCCAATGAAAGCTCCTGACCAACCATGGCAAATAGTTAGCTGTGACATGATCGGTCCTCTCCCAGAATCGAACAGATTCAATGCAGTAGAAGTCTTCGTAGACTTGTTCACAGGACGAGCCCATATGAAACTCACACATACCACCCTGACAGCAGAAGGATTCACAAACCTCTTTTGAGATCAAGTCATACGCTATCACGGAGTTCCAGAAATGTTGATTTTGGATTGAGGACCACAAACAGTGGCTAAACACTGGAAGGTGGTATGCAAAAAACTCGGAATACAATGACATCTTAGCACAGCATATCATCCAGAAACAGACGGACAAACAGAGAGAGTACATCAAGAGCTGGAAACATATCTTTGAATCTTCATAAATTAGCATCAAACCAACTGGAGCTTGTGGGGAGACTCACCAACGTTAGATTCATGACATGCCCACCGAACCGGAACCACCACATCCAAACTTCAGAATCATTGACAGAGTATTACAGGACATTGACATTATGATGCCCCAATAATTATGGGGACCATAATCTTAAGAGGGGGGTAATGTTAGAATTTCACAGCTTTCAAAACCCCTCACCAACTTCACGGACCTTTGGTAGTACAAGTCCTAGACGTCCTTATATACAGTTCTAGAGATATAAATATAGATGAATCGAGATTGTATGTACCTGGCCATGCGTGTATACGGTCCGATAAATAGTAGATGAATCAGAAAGAGAACAAGAAAGGGATCTCTGAGGGTGGTTGCCATATGCTGCGCCACCTACCCCTATTTTTGAAGTATGGCTATACCTGGGCATAACGGTTCTAGTACTGTGACCACATGGATCTGCATTCCAGACGCTGCTTTGAAATGCTTTTACTAAGCCTCAGGTGCCTTGCAATCAGCCTATCCGATACCGTGACTTTCCTAGTCCTGTTTTCTAAGCACTCTCCCAACTCTAGATGACTCAGTGGACCATGCGGTACACCAACACTGATGAATGCAATGCAATGCTGGATCAGGTGTTTCCGGTAGTCTAGAGGATGCCTTTCGACTTTCTTTCCTCCTTCCCCTAGACTCGATCACGTGATTGTCACAAATCATAGCCATAGTACAGTTCTTAGTACTAGACATGAATTTCTGAGAGTTCAACTCGTCTAGGATCATCAATGACACCATTTAACTATACTAGCCATGTTTAAGAAAGACCCAACTCAGTATACAGCCTAGTCTTGAACAAAGACAGCCGCAAACGAGTTTCAAAGCCTAGATGCATACTCAGTCACCAAGTCTAGATGTAACGCCAGACTATAGACGAGTTAATAGGCACATCTTGACCTTATAGCCCAACTTATGTTGATAACATTGCCAGTTTATAAGCTTAGCTGCAAAACCGGTGTATCATCGACTGTCATGTTGCTTTTCCACGTTGTTGAGTGGTAACACCTGGAGCTTTGTTTCCTGAACGTGTTTTAACCATGGTAGTGATAGTAAGACCAACAGATAGGATGCGGGTGAAGAAAAAGTCTGTGTTCCTGTGATCGTACAGTCAACAATACACACAGGGCATTCGAATTGTTCGAAAAACAATGTCTTGTTAGCTACCAAGAATAAACAAAGTAACAGCTATTTAAGCAGTCTGCAATCTATGGGGTAGAATTGGTGGATGTCCAAATACGCCATGGAAAAGGCCAGTATATGTCATGGCTACCAAAGCTTCCAGGTTACTCAGGTAAGCATTGTCATCAGTGGCCTGAATGTCTGGTTTTAACATTTCTCTCTGCACCCCACACCAGTCCAACATCAAGTCCCACAGTGCGATGAGAAAGTGTACATGCATTCTCACTGTAGGAGCAGCAAGACCTTTATTCACCAACCCCACTTCCATTGCATACAAATCCTCTTCAGACCCTGCAAAGCATCAACACAGCTGCATTCAGCAACTATCCTGAACTGGGGCATTATGGTGGAAATGCTCGTTCATTGCAGTGACCTCAAATCGAAGATTGAGCTCAGTAAGGTCCCACAAGATTTCTCTGATGATTTTGTCACTGATTGTCGCATCCGCATCTACAGTTTCTCCATTCCAACACATCGATGGTGCCAAGATTTGATCAACCCCTGGAAGTCAGCAGCTGCAATGGAGCTATTGAGGAGTTCAAGCAAAAGTTTTCTGCCGTCACCCACCAACGCTTTGCTCATCAAGGTGAGCACAGTTTGCCATTGTTGATTGGAAACAAGACACTGTTTCCAATTCAACAGACTAGCCTTCCGAATCATCCAAGAGTGTAACTTCAGCCAATTTCGAAGGTAGGACAATCGTTTCTCAGGTGACCTCACTGAAACAAAAAGCGCAGGATCAGGAAATGGATAACCCCCAAGTTTGGAATCTGAACCCTTGTTACAGTCAATGAGGAGAAGGCAGTTTTGCCAGATGGTATTACTAAGGGGAAAGAGAGGGCTATTCGGTCGTTGATACTTGTCTCGGCTCGATGAGCTGGTTGATGCTGTAGCTTGGGGAGGGGACTTCTTGGCATTCGCAGAATGAGTGTACAGCTGGTCAGCTGGGAATCAATAAGCTAGTGTTCAATAAATCAGAGGTACTTACAAGACTGCTTCCATTTCTTCGTAGTATCTTTCGAAGCTACTGTGTGTGATGTGGCTTTCTGGAAAGGATTTTTGGCTTCGAATTTCATAGTGGTATGTGAAATGATTGCTTTGTTAATCAAATGAAGGTCTGCGAGCCCCTCGTAGATAATGTCCAATTTTGACTCTGGCAATTCATGGTAATTGGATGGAGTGAGCAGGTCTTCCAGTCGGTCCACCCGAATTCCCACTAACTTATGTGTCGGATGGATGAACCAATAAGGGATACCGGCTCGAAACAGCAGCTCAGCATCATGATTGTTGTAGACAAAAGCCCTGAGTCAAGTGTTATCAAAACCTGGGGAACGGGTGGACCCATTTATCATCAGTTTAAACTGCTTGCAATAATTGAGCAGGCCCACCAATTCCAGATAATAACGCTGCAGAGCGATGACATTGTCCTGCATTTGGATAAATGTGGTGGTAAGCGATTCAAGGTGAGTGAGCATCTGGCAGAGGGTTGTAAACAAATGATGAGCCAGTTGGACTTCCGTGTCATTGCTATGAACCCTAATAAAACCAGATGCTCGGAGTTCCAATTCATCAACTAAGAAGGCAAACTCAGTGGTCCGATTCCTGCATAACTTGCCTACATTGTTGGCGTTCAGGGATTTCTCCAGTACAGAATCACCAGGGCCAACGTCCCACCAGAGAATTGCTAGACTAGTAGATAGCTTCTGTCAAGGGATACATGTAAAGTGACAGTAGTCTTCTGTGAAGACTTGCGGCCAGCAGACCCAGTTGTTATGACCAAAATGACCGTCATTATGCCGCCATACTCTTTGAATGCCGAGTGGAGGGATTGGAAGAAATTCGTGGTACGGAGTCACCACGATGTAGTCACTGTTGGATGTTATCCCCCCACAGTAGCCATCGTAAGCAGTGAGCAAAGTCCAGGCTACACAATGGATCAATTAAAGTGCGGACAGAGAAATAAATGACATACATTTTTTATGAAGCAATAGCTCCGGTTTTCTGAGCAATTCAGCTGGGGTGATTGCAGCAGACAAGTTCTATGTCAAATATTAGGGATAGAATACAGTAGAAAATTTTCTTACCATTGCATTCAATTTTGTGGTGCAAGGATACAGCTGACTCATTCGATGTGAAGCACTGGGAATAGTCAGTGCTGAGCGAGGGCCACCAGATCACCAGAATGAACAAGCATGATATGCAGAAGGAAATATCCATTCCAACATAACACCAACACAGCATCGAAAACAAGGAAGGAAGGAAGGAGATATCCATTCCAGCACCACAACAACAATAGTTGCGATGGCATTGGGCAATAGACAATAGCTATCGCCCAGGAAGCGAAGAAAGTTACTCACCTTGAGCAGAGAAGCAAACATGGTAAGTCACGCAGCACTGTTTGACAATGTTTGGGTTAACATTTGTGGTTGCTGACTTGGTACAGCCAGTAAGTAACTTAGCATTCTGCGCTTTTTTAGGCTAATGTCTGAGACAGTGCCTCAACCAAAGCCTTGACTATTTGTCAGGCGTATTGGGTAGAAAAATGCGGTGACTATTGTCCCACATCGATACCTCTCCACTATTGTAGGGAGGCAACTCCCAGGTTTCACTATTGTGGACTCATAGTTCTACCCTATTACTCTGGTTGCACCTCTGTCTGGTACCCACATTCCCTGTAACTAATCACCTCACGTCCTTCATCTCTGTCTCCCCTCATTATTCTGCCTCTTACTCTGGTCACAACTCATGTCTGATACCCACATTCTCTTAGTACGTTACCCCATCCTCATAACCAATCACCTCGCATACTTCATCTTTGTCTCCCTCATTCATCTGCAATGGGATAAGCACACTCTCAATACAACATTGTTCCCATCCTTGGTATCCCTTGTTCGTTATTCTTTGTTTCAGCTTTGCGATACCACTTCACTATCGTGTATCATAACCCATATTCTGTCCTTACCTTCCAGTTTTGGGATCGTAGATACATCTTTCAATTATAATATTGGTTGCCTGACAAACATTGGCCTTTGTGTTACCCCATTGTTCAGTGTACTAATTATATGCTGTTTTCACGCTTGAACCTAGCATTGTTGATCTCATCTTCTCCATGTTTCGCTTAAGCAAGGATGCCAGAGACTGACAGGAGAAGAGAAGAGTCACCAACACATCACAACTGAACCACAATGTTACACCAGTGGGCTCTTCAATTCATCCTAGAACCAAACCGTCAGCCACCTGAGAGTTGCTTCATTTTAGTCAAGGGCGCATTTTCACTCAGTTCCACAACTTGTCAAATCATCAAGTTCCACCTCCCAGTCCAGAAAAGAGCCCAGAAAAAGGCCGGACTATTCTCGACCCAACCAAAGGTGATGACAATATCGTGCATACTTGGGACACAGACTATGCTACAATGTTCCAAAGCCAGTCAACAATTCCGTCGTGTCACCGCCAGTGTCGAGCTACCCAATGGGAGACATGGAGAACCAAAATTATTCCCAGTCTCATTGATCCCTGGTTAGAACTATTGTGAGACACCCAGTCTCTACGAAAGCTAGCACCAATCTCCTGCCAACATAATTGCACTTGTGAGGCCAAAAACACGCAAATGTTGAAAATTCAGACTGTTTGATTCTTTGGTAAGCTCTCCAGACTTTTTGAAATCCATTAATATTGACATGTGTCTAGTCATAGAAGAAATCGAACTTCTGAAATGCGAGTGTCACCCTGCGGGCGTTCAGCTTCTACAACACAGACTTTTTCCATGTGCCCCAATTGCCCCAACATTGGCCGTCGATGTTTGTGTGCTGGATTTCTTCTGCCGATTGTTTGTCCGAATGTCTCCCAACCATACTGCAGTCGCTCAGGCTCTTGAAGACTGCCTGGCTTCGCAAGGATACAAGTTGGAAACCAAGGTTCATACTCAACCCATTTGTTTTACTCTGAATAACAGGTCAGGACTTGATGCGACGGCGCATTGGCAATGCATATAACTGGTACAGCGTGCTTGTAGATGAGGCGAACAAGCATATTGATGAGGTTATATCCCTTGTTTGCCATGAGCATCTCAATGCCAACGGCAATGATTCCAATCCCGTTGAACTGATACCCCCTGTTTCTTTCGTACCATCGTCACTCTCGAAGTCTCAGGCAGCCTCCCCAACAAAACGTAGACGGGAATCTTCCTCCCCTTCTACATCAAGCACGGATGGAGATGACCTGCAGGATTCACAGCAGAAGTGTTCAAAAGGAGTGACCAACCCATTCCCAGATCCTATCCCACGAGATCGTCCTAGTGAGTATCTTCATGAACACTGTCCGATATGTTTTGGAGGGGCATCGCTAAAAATGCAGTCTGGGTAAGAGTGAATTTCTGTCATCACTATATGTCTAATATACAATGTGGTAGGCCTGATTGCATTGTTGCATTGGATGCATGCTTCACCCAGAAACACAATAAACAAATTTGAGACCCTGAGCGACAGCACCCAATGATATATTTGTTCCTGAAATCCAAATTAAAGCAATGGAGGAATACATCGAGAGTATTAGGGGACCTAATACAAAAGTGTTGAAACAGAAGGGGAAAAACAAAACTCAGACAGCTAGTGATGATGGTTTCGATGCACCTCAGCTCAAGGTTCCACGTTCTGTGCTCGATGCCTGCCAAGACAGTTTTACCACAGCCGATGAAGCAAGAACCAAGTCAAGCATCAAATTCTTTGATTGTACTGGACTCATGGCCCTTGTTTGCTGCCATGACCGTGTCCTCTGGCTGGCAAATATGACTTCAGCAGGAGAGAAACAAGTATATCCTCTTGTTCTGTTGGAGATGCTATTCCAACATCTCCCACTTGATTGGACAGTTGGTGCTCTATATGATGTTATGTGCATTCTTGAATGTTCATGTCATCTGTGGGGTTTTCTGGACTGTTACATCGATTGAATGCTCTTTGCAATCTCTGTCTTTCATGCTTTTGGGCATGGATGGCCTTGTCAAATCATATACCATCCTCGGAAACGTATCGGGTTTGGAACATCAGATGGGGAAGGCTGTGAACGACTTTGGCAACTAATCTCAATTCTCATATCGTACCTGAGAGTTTGTGGTGTAAGTGAGAAATTGAATCCTGGTAACCCACCACAGTACAACTTGTGGTTATATACACTCAATAGTCAACTGCGTCACCAAAGCAAGGAGAACCTTGAGTGTATCGTGCAATGGTTGGTGCGGAAGGTTCGTCAGTGCATGCAGAAAAAGGAACAGGCAACAGCAGTGCTCAAAGAAAGTGGCCAAGATGAAGATGCACTTTGCAAGCAATGGACAGCCCAAATTGAAGCTCAGACTCGCCCTTTACCACGTATGTTATGTTTTCACCTAAGGGTAATTTTACTGACTATGTTTTTGTTTAGGTCAGTCAGACAAAAAAGGAGAAACTGCCATCAAGAAGGTGATTGCCCTCTACAAGCAGAAAGATGTCCTCAAAAAACGTATTGGGGCTACAGAGGAGCAAATCATCAATGAGGACGCATTTGATGATGATGATGATGCTATCGAGATGAAGTTGGAGAATGATCGGAAAAGATTAACTGAGGTGAAAGGCAAGATTGTGAATGCAGAGGCCAGTCTTGGGGCAGCAGGCACAAAAACATTGCAAGAATTTCTGAAAAGCCCTTACATGAAAAAGCAGATGAATGCATTAGCACTCAAAATTCGAATTCGACACAAATTATGCCAGTGCAAGTTTGAGTTTGACCAATTTGAGCGAGCGGCTCATCGTCAAAGGAATGGTATGTGTCTGCCTACATATACAACTATTTGATCAATTCTCATACAGAGCAAAAACTGCATGCACATGTAGAGTCTGCAGTGAAACACCGAGAACCTACCATCCAAAGGTTGGCAAAAGCATACAATAAATTGTGTGCTGAACTGGCTCAATTGATTCATGATGACAAGGCTCCTAACAGGGTTGTTCCTCTGTGTCCCATTGACTTGCACTGGTTGTTTGATCTTGATATTGATGATGAAATATGGCAAGACGTTGGATTGGAAGAAATGGACTCAACAAGTCCTCCTCGCTGGATGTCTGATGAAGCTGTGCGTGATGGGATTAAGGCCATGTTAGAGCTTGATAGGTGCAGAGAGGAGGAAGAACAGCTGATTCATGAACGCCGCACACTACAAATGTGGTTCTCAGAAGAGTGGGTCGTTACAAAGCAGGCCATCCAAACAGCAGAGAGATTGGGTATTGTGTCGCAACTCAAAATTTTCAATGATACTAATAATTACCTAGACAACCAAGCCCTTGAATATTCCCTTCAACTTTGGCAAAAATATCTATTGAGTCTGTATATTGGGTGGGAAAAAGGTTTGCAGTCAGAGGACAATTTGCCAGAATGGGGACCATCCGAAGATGAATTGGCTGATGCAAGACATGCTTCACTTGTAGCCTGTGTTGTTGAGGATACACCCAATGATGTGGATGATGACTTGGGCTTTGAAGAAGAAGAGGATGTTGGTCTTGCAGATGCATTGGATACTGTTGATTTAGCTAGGGCTTGAAACCGTATCCGGTGATACGGGACCGTAAATACTGGACGGTACCCATATCGTTTCAAGTTTTGAATGGCCACCATAAGGCCGTATTTGGTACAGGTGGATACGGGTCTTTGATTGCTGAGGATCGGGCCATTGAATTGGTCTCTAAATAGTATTTACTCAATTTATTAGCTGATTTGAATATGAATTTGCATCGCGTATTAGCGTGTACCTCAATTTTCACACTGTTTTTACTGGATACTGTACGGTATGATACGGGATACTGGTGATTTGTAAGCCATCCTGTATGGCTGATTTTTCCATACTGGGTTGTCCCGTATACTGGATGGCCATACCCAGTATACAGGATGGTTTCAAGCCCTAGATTTAGCAGACAACTCCAGAGGCAAGGGTGATGATGATGATGATGATGTACTTAGTGACTAAAATGATGTATAGATGATACATGTATTGTCTTTCAATGTGAATGTATTGTCTTAATTTTCAATTCATTGTTAAGGTTCACCTGAGTGATGCAAATAATTGGATAGTTACTGCTCTAGACCATTCCAAGTTGAGTATATGTGCTAAGGTGGTTTGGGATATTGGTATGATCAACACATGAAACTAAATCTTCTCTGACCAAGACATGAAATTTTGCATTGGTCTGACCAATACCAGAAAATAAATTTACTAAGTCTTCTCTGAATGGTCTGACCAAAAACTCATAGCTACTGTTGGTCTGACCAAGACATGAAAGTTTACATTGGTCTGACCAAACTCAAAGCTACTGTTGGTCTGACCAAAGGCTCAAAACTATCATTGGTCTGACCAAGAGATGAAAATTTGCATTGGTCTGACCAAACTCAAAGCTACTGTTGGTCTGACCAAGACACAAAATCCAGTCTGGTCTGACCAACAACCTATAGGGTAAACCTGTGGTCTGACCATAGCACTTGGTCAATGACCAAGGTATCAGGGCATGTTAGCCCACTCATATTGCCAGTTGCATGTAGGCTAACTAGGGTATGACTGGGCTGAGGAAACCCCTTTTATCCTCATTCATGGAAGTGGCGGCAATGTACTCCCATATCTTCATCTTCAGAAATGCTTTTCACTACCGCTCTGGGCCATCCAAGCGACCCCAGACATACCACTAGACACCATCAACAGCATTGCGTGTTTTTATTTCGACCATATCAAGGAGCATCTGCCTAAGGGCCCCTACCGCCTCGGATCCTTTTCAAGTTCGACATTCATAGCGACTGAACTAGCTTTCTTGTTCGAATCCAACGGAGATGATGTCGTTCAATTTGTGAATCTCGACCTTCCTCCGACAGTATTCACTCCACCGATGTTTACTTGGGACTCCGAGACTATAGAAACCACTCAACCGAGTCAAAAGCTGATGCAGGAGATTCTGGACTTCATTTCTGCGTTGACGAATGCGGATATAAGAAATTGTAAACTGCCCGATGAGATGTCCCAAGAGGTGGTTTTCCTTCTATGTCGTTTAGCTCATTGTTGACCTTTCACTACAGCTGCTAGATGTTCACAATGAGTCACCTGGCAATGATTTGATACCCGCGTTTTTGGAGGATGGCATAGCTACACCTACCGTTCGACTCTTAGCGGAACTGGCAAAGCAAGCAGGAATGGACCTCAAATCAGCTGCGAACGATTCAAACAGCCTTTGAGATCTCATAATTGGATGGACAAGAAGAGTACGCGCACCACTTCAGATTGTGCTACCTGAAAATAGACTAGTCAGTATCCTCCGAGAGCGTGGTCTTGAACGGTTGCGGATCGAGCAGTTGCATCGTGATGTTACGGTTGTGCGTCTCAAGGATGCCGGACATTTCACAATGTTTGAGAGTGATGAGTTGGTTAATTTTCTGCAGTACAGATGGCAAGCTTGATGATGAATAGCTAGTTTTGTCAGTATATACTATTACTGTCGGGTATCTGTTTCTGAACTTCTGTTTATTAAACTACATACCAAGCATCTGACTGCGTACAGTATTCTTTGGCTGATTCGCAGTATACACCCTATCATCGTGATGGATTGCAAGATACGGTCACATGTTCAATTTTTTCGACCTCGCCAATCAACATATTCTGACATGTTTGATTTTGAAATTTTTGGGGTCAATATGTGGTGTGTGGCAATCCGGCTCAATCCTGATAAAGTTTGGCCTTATTTGTCCCCCTCTAGTATAGCGAGCACGAGTGTCTGGTACATTTTATGACTTCCACAATCCATTTGTGATAAACTTTTGGAGAGA